>CACRXP010000411.1:345212-357033 GCA_902702965.1 Spirometra erinaceieuropaei | reverse complement strand
ACGCACTGAACTTAAGAAGGCCGTGCAGAGATGGCCCCATGGGTTCACTCGAGGAGGAAGGAAAAGGACCGCCAGACCACCAACCCCGACAGAAGTTCAGTCATCTCCTTCCGACCGTAAAACATCCCCAGAAGGGTCGAGAGAGCGAGAGAAGAAAATCGACCAGCACGAGGCCGACCAGCACGACATGCCACTTTTAATTTTTGATCGAGTAAGTGCATTCTACCCCTTGACGATGGTCAGCCGACCGAGCTCTCCGAAAAGTTAGCATTTTAATAAACCTGTTTCGGTGAGCCTATCTCATTTCCCGAATGCCGCTTTTTCCGCAAGGGGTTTTGGCGCACGAACCTACCAATGAACAAACGCCACGAGATAGGTCGGAAGTTTCTGTGACGCTCGTCAGGATTTGGCACGCGATAGGTTTGAATATGCCGGACTGCTCAGGGGGCCAAATACATAGGGCGAGTTTGGATAAAAGTAAAATCTTCGTTTTCGCAGGCTGTTAATAAAGTGCTTTTAACGTTAGAAGATACCATACCAGTAGCACAGGTACTAACTAAAAGCCCAGACGCGTGTTTCGCCGATATTGTACTAGTACCTGTGGTGCTGGTATGATATCTTCTAACGCTAAAATATACTCACTAGCTGCCTGTCGGCAGTTAGTGAGTAGTTCGCAGTTATGTCGCTGTGGCTGATGGACTTCGACCCAGATCTATACATATCAACTTCCGGCCTACGCCCATAGAGCTTAGTAAAAACTTAATAACTCCAAGTTAGCAGTTAATTTCTGAAAAGATTAAAGAGCAACAATAACGTGCTTGTTTTCCCAACCGGCCCTCTTTTTGTTCCACCTACCTGTCGGGTCATAACAAAAATCCTAAATAAAAATGCAATGGAGGACTGAGTTCAAAACTATTCTGGAGAAGAAAACAATTTTAAGGCCAAAGGATATCCATTCTTCTAGTACAGACATTTAAAAAGACGTTTTGCAACCAAATGAGTATAGGCGATAATATTTTTATAGAGGTTATCTATAAAGTATATTTAAATTTACAAGTGCATCGAAAATCCATAAAAAAGTGCTTACAAACTAAGTGGCCATTTTTTTACAAAGTGCGGTTTTTGCAGACGGCCGAAAAGCAGTTCATTCAAAAGCCAACAGCCTGGTGTGTCTGATATATCACAAGATTACTTCGCAAAATAATCAACATTACAGACCTAATTAAGTCATCATCCCAGTCGAAAACGCATTTCAGAATTTCGGTTAACACTTCATTAGATTGGTCACTGACCCTCTCCTATCGAAGTAAGTTCCCGTAAAGACCACAGAAGGCTCCAATGCATAGGGCCCTCATTTTAAAGGGGAAGAGGCGCATTTCATCAACCACAAAACCATCACTGTTGACGCTTCGTTGTAGTTTCGAGGGTGTTAAATTTATGCCAATGAAAAGGGGTTTTGCTAAACATACGGTGGTTTAGGATCTGTTTCAGTCGCCATTCCATCAAGGCATTCGTAACCTGATGGCGCCTGTTCGTGGACTGGATATTAGGTTAAGTATTGGCTGATTAACGCGGACTGCGGTCCGATGTGTTTCATACGGATACGCGGGAGCTCAGTCGTCACTAACGCCGGTCAACTTCGCTGCGCAGTTTCTTTTTGAAGTGTGGGTGCAAGTGGTGGGAAGGGAAATGCTGGGTGATGTTTAAAAGACTATTTTCGTGTGTGCACGTATGGCCGAACCTCTTTAGTTATCGGTTGAAGATGAGCGTTCAGTATTGACATAAAAGATGGGACTGGCGATTACTGTTAAGGAATCTTGACACTGATTCTCTAGTCGCGCTACGATGGGTCAGCTGGTGTCCCACGCGACTAACGTGGCTGAAATTCGCAATCGCAGTGAAGATAAGTGCGCATTGCGTCTACATTTTTGAGGTGGACTTGTGCCCCAGCGACGCAGCTACCGTGATGATTACAGAGGTCTCTAATAAAGATGAACCACGAATGGAAGCTACTGTTGTAGATTTGACATGAGATTGTAGTGACATTTCTGGTCACTCATTGTCAGCACTAGAAAGGATGCTCCAATGCATGGGCGTCCGGATAGACGTTATCCAGTTGCCCTTATTTTACGACTGCTCCACCAGTTGGAGATGATTAAGTGGCACAAATTTTCAGCACGTTTATCGACCGCAGGTCACGGCTGTGCGGGATCTCAGCATCCTTTGAGGACAGACTATGCGGCGGTATTCCAGTTCACTACGCGGTTGCGGAACCTTTTCAGGGTGGCAGTCCTCAATTTGGTGCTGAGGAAGCAATGGAAATGGATTTAGTATTGTGACTTATTGATGGAATGGCTGGCTTTAGGGATAAGGGCTACATTTCCGTTATCGATTCCGAATTTCTCTGAGGTACGTCCCAGATAAGAGAATCGGGCTACTCAATAGTTGGTGCTTTTTAGGGCATGACAACTGTTTTCTGTGTAATAACGAGGCCGAAACCAGTGGATCATTCGTAATGTATCCGCCTCAGCTGCAGTGTTCTGTACACAATCATCGGTGACAAGGCCACGTATTGCGCTCTTGGAGGGATTTGTCACTGGCATGTGTACGACATATGTTAAATAATTAACCGGCAGTTCGGTAGTTAATGTCCTCGGGGAGTTTTCGTTTTACATCCATTCACTCGGTGTTGGTGCTCTCTTTCTAAGTTGATCATGGTACCACCATAACTAGTCTCCCAGCCAAACTGACTATTTTGAACATGTTCAGTGGATCAGCTGCCCATGTCAAACATAGCAAGTATTTGAACACTGCAACATTCACCCTCTGCTCAAAAGTGGTGTACAGTGCATTTTAAAGAATCCTAAACTCCATGGTTTAAACCGGAGTAGTTATTATACAGGGAAAGCCAAAATACGCACCGATAAGGCTACTCCCATGCGACTGCCACTCCCTCATGCGCCGAAGATTATCCGCCTGTAGGTGGTAATACAGTAAACCCACGCTAATGTGCGTACCACTGATTATTTGTTGGCAATAAACACCGCGTGCTTATCCCTCAGGAGAATATAACTCAGTTTCACATCGATTTTGCTGTCAAAATCAGAAAACACTACCACGAAAAGCCCATAAACTTCTTCAAAAACTTATAATGAAAACGACAGCTCGACCGTCGCATCCGACGACGTTCACCGTGTACTCCACAGCAAGATGAGGCCGTCACAGTGACTTGTTTGTGCATTAGTTTAGTGGGGCTAGGCTTGCGGTGCATCTACCCCACTCACTCCTCCTCCTCGTCACCCGAGTCCGGTGTCAAGACAGAGTCAAGAAGACCGAAGGCAAGGCGGGCGCAGGCAGGTGGCGCGGCCGAAACGGCATCTTGGCATTACACTCCACGTCCCTTGTTCCGTAACAAACACTTGACCAGCATTTTGAACAAAAATAACAAGGGCAGAAAGGACATGGGTGACTGGGCAGCCATGCCCAGGACCTGTATACCCAGCGGGAGCACAAGCGCATCAACTGCCAGAAAACTAGATACCGGAGAACTGCTAGCGCACACCAGGTCGTGAGGGCCATAGCTTGTTGATTATGACACAGAACAGGCGATCACAAACCTTTGACGCCTCCGCGACTGTGGCATACCTCAGTTGCATGTGCAGACCGCAGCACCCGAGAGTGGCCGCCCCCGTTTCTCCTAGGAGCTCCAAATGCGATTATCGGTTGTAAACACGACCTAGCTAGGAGATATAAATTCAGTACCTTTTGGGCATAATCGACTTCGCAGTAGGATCTGGGTAGTGTCTAACGCATTTCGCTCAAGTATACTCGACCAAAGACCCAAAGTACAAAAGCTGGGCCAATTAAGAGCAGTGCATGCCGGACGGGTCTAGGAAGGGGGGACATCTGACACATTCGCAAGCAATTCCCAGTGTTGGATTTTGGGTTAGTGTTTGAGAAAGGTTTAGCGCCAGGTTATACTATCGCCTTGCGTTTACAAGTTGCATTGTTGCAATTCGGAAAAGGAGTCAAGCCAAGCTCGAGACATTGAACAAAAACACTACCGGACGCAACAAAATGCTTTCTTCTTCCTAAAATTGTGCCAAGTAGCCCCAGAAAATCAGGTAAGCAGACGCTTGGATTTCCGCGAATACTTGTTCTAACACCACTTGAGGAAAATCGTAGGCACCCGCACCCACTTATGGTAGCAGCTTCATTATCTTGCTAGTAATTTGAGGACGGCATTACTTTCCACCCTTTCGCAGTGTGATCTTGGGTGCCTCTGAGTTGTGTTGTCAGGAATTAGGCTCCGTGAACCATTTGATATACGCACTATCATGACCTGACTGTCGTCAATTATCCTCTCGCACTCACCACACTTGACTTGTGCGAAAAGCTGAGCATTATTCGACTGCTGTCTTTACTCAAATGTTTTTATTGACCTGAGCGTCTTATAAATGCAGTGGCCTGATGAGAAAACATCGGAAATTAACGATTGATCGCTCAAGGGTCTTCCAAACGTCTAATGCTTACGCACTTTTAAATTAACTATTTTAACAGAGGCATAGGGGACTCCATTCAATGATTAGGAAACATCGCGCTTAAACCAATTAACGGAAAATTATAAAGTTTACGATCGTAAAATCCAACGCGGAACAACAGAAATGAAATAATGGAAAAGTATTTGCACTAAGACGAGAAAAACAAAAATGAGTCTTTTAATTAGGGAACTCTGGAAAAAAATATACAACGGCATATAAAAATAGTTGCTTTCTAGAAAAAATCACATAAAAGGCATCCATCCTTTGTACATTTGGCAAAGACGATCTACGGAGGTTGCCTCTTTGATAAGTGCATCAACCTAAGGTGAGAGAAATCACGTCAATGGAGCAATATGAAACATAAAATTGCGACTTTAAATCAAAACACACTCAGCAAACAACAAAGGCGAGGGTGAAAACAACCTAGAAGTGTACGCTACTTCGAAAATTCTGATATCACCCAGTTATATGCGCCGGCACGCCGGTGGCAAGGCGCCGATCCGAATACATCAGGAGACCTCTTCAAACAGGCGCATTCGCACAGGAAAGGGCATTTTAAGAGCCTATGGAATGATCCCGTGGAGCCCTACTCGCAGGTCAATTTGTGCTCCAGGCGGGTAGGCACACTATGCTACAGCGCGATCCACCCAGTCAGCGTCTAGTAGCACGAAGAACAAATTGTACACGCTCATCTCAGAGATGGTTCTGTACAGTGTATCATTGAAAGTGCGTAATAATCTGCCGCCGTCGATCTGGTGAGCCCAATTCGCCGTCTCTTTCAACAGCGAAGTCCATATATCTTAAACCAAAGAACCATTTCCGCATTCTGACGAGGCCGGTTTTGGGTTAACCTACTCGTCCCGTTCCCTGAAGAGACAGCAACCGTGGAATTAGAGCCACACTGCAGACCCATAATAAGGTTACGAACACTTCCTTTCACAGCATAAACAATGAGAGCTGTGGGAACAAGAGCTTAGGTCGCTTCTAAAGTCAAAAAGCGGGACTTAGATAAGCTTTTTGATGCAGATTAAGTCTGAGCAGCTAATATCCTGCAAACCAACAGTTTTTCACAACCGTGCGAAATCACCTATAATGATTGAGAGCTGGAGACAAATACGCGGAAAAACAATAAACCAAAACTTCATAGCAGTGCCATGTAGCAGCGGAAAATTGAAGAAACGCAATTCTGGACTTCTAGGCAGTACTTGCATTGGGTATGTAGAAGAACAATTATTAGTGCAAAGCACGTGCTACTGCTAGCTTCCCATCGAAATTGAAAGCGTTTAACTCGAATGTTTACATAAAAATTGGGGAAAGACTGGATAGATGTTGTTCCGGCGAGCTCACTCTAAGTATACGATGTACGTGTCTGGAATGCTCAAACGAAGTATCAGCAGTAATCCTTACTAACCTGGCCCTCGACAGACATGGGTAGTAGCTGGCCAAAGGCGTCATGTTCGGTGATCTTTCCGCGCAGTCTATCTTCCATGCCCGCAAGTTTTTCCATGGCAGCGCGAGTTATGCGATCTACTGGTTTGGCGGAGGCCGCATTCCCAGGTCGCCGAATTCTCCGAGCAGCTGATGAAAGCAAAAGAACCCATGAATACCTAACTAGGTATCAGGATAGACAATGTACGGGGTAGAGAGGTCAAAAGAGGTCACATCTAACTAGTGTGATGGTCATGGTGGCTGGTAGAAGATACCTTTCAACAAAAGAGCGCAAAAAGTCTACTGCTTTCCATAATAAGCATTCAGAACATACCACCATCGGCGGCACGACCCGCTCCCTGCTCGACAAGGGCGTCAAAGTAGATTGGTCGGAAGACGGCCAGAAGCGGGTCGACTTCACGACGCAGGAGGCGCATTACAGCTTCTGCACACCGGCGAAAGATGCCCTCATAGCCTGTTGGTCCCATCGCGTGCACTAGGTTTCGCGTCAACCGGAAGGGAACTCGTTCAGGCCAGGGCAAAGTCAGACCTGTATTGAACACGCAGCTAAAATCCACGTGCACCAGACCGCCAGTTGTGGAATCGAAGAGGATGTTCTCGGTGTGTCGATCGCCCAGTCCAAGGACGTAACCCACCATGCTCATGACTGCGCAGGTGCGAGCAAAAGATTCGCGTGCGGCGTACCTGAGAGGCAACAAAATAACGGTAGTGATGATGCAACTACAGCTTCCATGGAGGGCACATTTTAAGTCTACAAATAAAGTCTAACCAGGGAGAACAATAATGGTTAAGGATTTCTCTCGATTTTGAAGAAAAGTAAAATCTAACCGTAAGTCGCTTGTACGGCCTAATTCTACCTTTCATTTGCCAATGGCCTCTTACAGAAAACTAGCCTCCCCGATAATTTTTGGTGCGATGTACAGTAGACGACCTAATTCAGGAAATGTCGAGATCGGTATTTGAGTTGGTGGGACGGCATATATTTTGTGTGGTTATTCTTGTTTTTAGAAATGGTTGGAATCCTAAAATGCCCTTTTCTAAAGAAGAGATCATGCTACTTCAGTTTTATTGAGGGGAAACAGACCAAAATTAGCAAAATTTTGAGGTCTCTGGATATCCACTTAATTTTCTATTCTAACAAGTATCCCCTATTAAAACCTCCTGTTTGCACGCGTTGCGTTATAAAGGAAGTTTCATATAACAAAGAAAAATATCAAAGAAGGCCACTCTGGAAATGGAGATTGCGATTTTTAGCTCATGAAAATCAGTTCAAGTCAAGTATGTAAAAACACATTATTCTCATGAATCAAGAAGCAATTTGTCCTTTATAAATTATGTTTATCAAGACTGCAACGTTTTACATCGTTGAACGCAGTAATAAGCTTGTTGGACAGTATTTCTTTAACTACACCGGGAACCAGTAGGCGCAAACACGTATACATAGATTGCGCGCTACATGCTGCCACTTTTCTTTGCCACGCCGTAGAGCAGAGATGTCAAAACAGTTCCTATCGGAAGTTGACTTTGAGCGTATATGAAAATTGGCAGCCGAAGGGCTGCCGCGTTAGTCGTTTGCCAGTATTTTCAACATTAGCCAGGCCAATCTCTGGAGTATTAATAAAATAATGCCTGGAACTAAGCAAGGTGGGCCGGAACGGTCCGCCAACAAGCGATATGACGATTTCATTCGTCGGACACCGAAAAAGCATCGTTATATGTCCCTTAAGGTTATTTACAGGGAACACCTGTCTGTTCTCTTTGCGCATAATTAGAAAAAGAATGAAAGAGTTAGGTCTAAATCAGCAAAACGCCATGACAAAGCCATTTTAAGTAGAAAACGTATTAGGGAACGCTTTTTGTTTGCTCAAAAATATATCGATCACAGACTTTCCTTTTGGAAAAACATTTACTTTTGTGATGAGGTCGTATTTTTAGAAAAGCCTACGAAGTCGACTCAGGTGGTCATATGTGGGAAAAACTTTCCACGAGAGCACACTATATCGACACCAACATTCAAGAACTGTCGACGCCTGATGGTTTGGATGGCCATCAAATTCAGAGAGCGACCGGTATGGCGTTCAACAGCGGAGATGATAAATAGCAAGGTGTCCATCGACATCGTAATGGATGCCTTCGGTTAAAGCGGTGTTTATCAACGTCAAATGAACACCCTAAAGTTGTAGGATAGTGTCCCCGTCAACCGCTCAAAGGAGGTATGATTCTAATTCAGCTTACGACTATAATCTAATATTTTAAACTACAGCCAGCCTGTCCACCTGCAGCCTTCAAAGTATTTTTATTCCCGCTAACAGCCAGGGCCTACATCCCATAGAAAATCTTTTTGCACTAATCAAAAAAATTCGGACAAGGCAAGAAAACATCTTTCTTTGGAAAAAAAGTTGGCATTTTTGCTTAATAATTACATAGACCAAGTCACCTAGGACAACTTGGTAGTCTCAACGCCCTCTCGCCTTACGGCAACTTTGAAAGCTAAAGACAAATCGACAAAATACTGATAAGTTGTATTTATTACTATGTTTCATCATTTTGTCGTTTTATGACGTCCCACTTCTCTGCTGGCAGTTATTTTAGGCCTTGAGTAGTTGACCTGTCAAGATGCGTTTTTTGATTTGGTAGTTTTTCGAAAAACAAATTATTTCTTAGTCAAAAAACAGTACTTTATAATTTAAAGCACGCAAGGACAACAGAATTTAATGGTACCAGAAAATTTCGCGACGGCTTCTCAACTGCAGCCTGTCGTTGCATAACAAGTGAGAAAGGTACAGAGGTTTGAATTTTTCGCATGCGGCCGGAAAAAGTTCCTTCGAAGGCCTGCATCCTGAGGTAGCTGAATTATCCTAGAATTATGCTGCACGGTGATTCATTTTATAAACCTACTTAAGTAATATTTTCAAAACGAAAACGCATTAGAGAATTTCGGTTAACATTTCATGAACTTGAACCAAACGCGATTAAACTCACGTCCTCCGGTGGGGCCCCGTAGCTCAGGTGGCTAGGGCGTTGGCTGTACGTAAGCCTTATCCTTGCTGTCGTGGATTCTAATCCAATTGACGTGGTCGAGTCTTTTACAGTCGGGTCAAGATAAATTATCCAAAATATGTGAAAACATCTATCAATCGCGAAAATCGTTCAAGACTAGCCTCAGTGAGCATATTGTATACGACAGCCCGTTGGTCTTGATCAATGGTAGTCCCCCTCAGTACGAGAGCGGAATTCCATACACACTCTTTGCATATACGCACCGAAGTTATACTTTTTGTTCACTGCTTTTTTGTCAGGACAGGAAGCTATATTGATTATCCTGGAATTCTAAAGGAGGGTGAGTAATGTGAAACGTTGAAAACATCACTGCCTAGAACTTCTGCTGGGATAAATGAAAGTCAGGCAATAAAAAGGTCTCCTCACCACGCGCTCGGGTTGGGGAAGGTGTGGAGGAACCAACGGTAAAAGACCAGAGGATACATCGGTAGCCACTTGTTCAAGTACTTGTCCCGTTTGACCCTGAAAGAAGGGGAGAAGGCAAAAGACAGTATCGGGAGGTATGCCGTTTCAAATAAGGAAAAAATCTAAGGAATTTAGCAAACCCTTACTCCAGGGGATCTTCCAAAAGAGGAGCAAGCCGACTCATATTTCCCCAGTTTATCGGATGATTGACTTCAATGTAGAGTTTGGACAGAATGGATCGGAAGGGCTGGGTGTTGCAGACCCATTCGATCAAACCACCCTTTTCGCTCAGTGGAATTACAGCCTACAAAGGGAGCAAAGTCAGTGTAAGTCGCAATCTAAGGACAGTCGGGTGCTTTATAAGAACAAAACAAATCAAAGCCACCGGCCACCCCTACATAGGTTCGAATTTGAAGAGCCCTACGCCGAGTTTCCGGATTCTTCATCAAGAACTTGTTAATCATGCCGTTGAGCTCCATCAGACGACTGTCCTTGCGTAGGTCGTCCTAAATGGTGCAAAAACAGAGGATTCACTAACTACTCGGGATTGGAAGTTTGCGGGAAGAGAAACAGGAAGCCCTGTGAGAACTTACATTAGGTTTGGCGACTATGACGTAGCGGCGACCGTCACTGCCAATCCACAACATTTTCTTGGGTCGAGTCTGAGAGCCCAAGATGTCTACATTATCCTCCAGACGGGCCAAACAAACGAATCGATCAGGCGAGCCGAACGGCTGATGATCTCGAACCTCCTCTGGCGGCGCTCGAGGACGCAGAAGAGTGGGTACGAGTTGGCGATGAAGTGGGATAAGTACGCGTGAAAGATCGCTGAAAAAAAGTGGACTCAAATGTAAATGTGGCGTCTTGTAAATAACAATCCGCGACTCAATGATGCTCCCAGATTTGATGGAGAAAAAGTCAAGGTAAGGAAGAGCATTATACCAGGACGGGTGACCAGGCTTCTCTGTATAGATCTTCTGATGAGACCGATGACGATGTGTCTTCCGGACGATAACGCCTCCCGCATGTACTTCTTACACAGATTTCTCCGCTATACGTATTAGAGGGAGTTCCTAATATAGCTGGTTCTTGTTTTTTTCTTGAGTAAACCAACCCCGCCCGCATCTTCGACTTGTTATTTCAGCTTAGCTGTGCTTATACATAATAACTGCCGCCGACTTACGATCACAAATATCCAGGCCGTGAGCTAAGCCTATTTGAAGTTCAGTCCCACTGCCTACTGCGTCATTTGTAATTATCGTCCATACATACCAGCGTCTAAAACTCACTTAATGAAGTTTTTTACTTTTGCCAAAGAACATGTTTGCCTCCAAATATATAAATATATTGGTGGATGGTTGCCTGTTCGTGACCCCTATCGCCCATACCAAGCTTGTTTGCTTCGAGAAGCCAATCGATCGGTGTGCGCCCATTTCTGAGTGAATAAATACCCGATCTGCAGCGACAGAGGCACTGATGAACTTCGGCTCGATGAAGTGCTTATGACCCATCTGGTAGACCCCAGTGGTGGACCAGCTGTGCCAGGTATGCCTGTGCGCATGTTTGTGTTTCCGATCTCAGCTGGTGGTCAGGGTTATGATTGGCTGAATGAAGGAAAACAAGCCCGAAACAGTGTTGTATCTATCTACCCCCCAGACTCTGTCATCATCAGTACGTCACAGGCCTATTGAAGTGAGATATATATAAGCATGTCAAGTTGGGGTTTGACCCTTACTGTTGTGGTTAGGATCTCACTTGATTCCGGACAGAATGGGAGGCATAATAGCTTGATCCTAGTGAAGGGCATATATTGACTTCGACTAAGTTCCGTCTTTTGTTTGTGGACGTAGTGCCTAGACGGACTGTAGTACACTTAATCCGACATGACGACCTGGAATTCGTGGATTTAAAAGTTGCCAAAATAAAGGAATAACTCAATTCACGAAGCTGAAAGCCAAAGCACAGTGGCACCTCCATAAATTTGCCCTATGATTACTGCTACTGATGTGAAATTTGAGTGAGCCAAACCTATTTTGTACTGACAGAGCTGAGAGCGCCGTGAGGCACATGAGAGATGGGGCCAGTACTCCGTACTTCACCACGAAAGAAACTATATTGTAGCAGCCGTTCCAGTTTCCCTTTTCTCCGGATCCGTTTTGTCGAACAATGGCCGTGACAGCTGTTGACACACGGCCAACCCCGCCGGCTAGAACTAGGACGCCTCCGGTCCAACTCTAGTGACTGTCGGGCTGACTTCACAAACTTTCATCGCCTCACGCGCGTCGAACGCTCTGGCTTGATATCCGTGAGGCCTCGTGAGTATGCGCCCCCTATTCCCACCCTGATTTGTTCAATCACACGACCAA
>CACRXP010000411.1:320562-345166 GCA_902702965.1 Spirometra erinaceieuropaei | reverse complement strand
GCAGAAATTACTTTCGAGCCAGTTTAGCCCGTTGCAGCCAACTGTCCGCCAGAGCAGACTCCAGTCGAAATAGTTGGTGGCGTTGCAGTCTGGTGAGTGGAGTCAACGACGTGGCGGCGGGACAATGGGGGGTAAAGGCAGCTCGCAGACGAGCAGTTACTAGTTGAAGGGCGGCGTGACGAATTGCCAGCACCGGTTCCAGCGTGTGTAGAGTGGGTCTACTCTGCTGGGAACGAGCCTCCAGCCAGGCAAGGAGATTGTCTATGAGCAGCTGATTTCGGATCGGAAGGGGGATGAGGAAAACCAATGTTAATAAAAAAAAAGAGGAGCTTAGATCGAATTCGGCAGGGAGATGACGAAAAATCCAGGAATAACTAGTGGCGTGTGAGTCTTTAAAGACCTTACGCGATCACAGATTTGATACAAAAATAACTCAACAGCTCTAATTTTATGTAGAGAGATTCAGTAAGAGGAAATGTCCTACAACTTGCGAATGACTGCGGGCGAACATTGGCGATTAATCAACAACTGTGTTCCCAATAAAACTGTATATCTACATATACGGTATTGAAGACCCACAAGTAAACAGAAACTCGAACTTGGGTAGCAACAACTGCTATCCAGACAGCCAGCCCCTAGACCATTGGCAGACGCCCTTTAACCACTTCTATCACTTCATTTGGCATGATCAAGGGTCACCTATCTTGACAAAAAAACGCTAACAATTCACGCGACGAAAGGTTCGAAGAACAAACTGCAACAGTCTGATAAGCAAAGGAACTGGTTTACTCAATTCTGGTCTAAGTCTGAAGATTATCAGGATATAGATGGAGTCACTAGATTTCGCTGGGATAACTATTTCTATTTTATTTAGCATAATCAATCACCCTTACCTCAGCTCCAAACGCAGAACGAAACACTACTATTGAGTCGAGTCGCCTTATATCGCAGATACTCATAACCATGTGGGATTGGCATCCAATGATCTATCTTGGTCGCAGCGTGGAGTACTCGAGATCTGGATCTCGAGAAAGCACAAATAGCCCAAGTGAATGACTGTTGACATCAGATTGGCTCAGAAAGAAATTTCAATGAAAACACTTTATTGAAAGAACTGAATTATAAAAGTTTTTTTGAAGCGTTCACTCAATATTTTACAATCTTTAGTGCATCTGCGTTCTAGCCTTTATAAAAACAGAAAACAACATGCCCATGGCTAGAAAAATTGCAGATCATACAGTATGACGGTGCCTATTAAGAACTGATATGTACATTCCCAAGAGTAGTAGAGCCAAAGTGGTGGCCAAAACAATTGGAACAAGTAGGAAATATTGAAATGACAATTCGTTTATCAGATCTCAAACTCCAGATATCACGAATTGCGGTTCTGTTCAGTGAATCGTTACTGGAAAAACTGTCTGTATGGTTGCTACTTACGTCGCTCCAGTAGAGTGAGTTAATTAGGTCTAACATGTTTGCGGTTCTAGGTCGGAACACTGGTAACCCAATAGTAAGCACCCTGGGTCCGGTGTGCCGTTCACATCAGCGGCTTTCTGTTTGCTGGTGTTACATACTCTGTACGGCGTGTCGTTCATACTAATATATAACATATAGGCTTGATACATAAAAACGTTTGTGCCGGCACACAATCCAGTCAGTTATCACCACCCCTCGATCGAAGTGCCTCCGTTATCAACTTATATTTGTACCGATAACCTAACAGTTTGACATGTAGGGCGAACCCACTTTGGTTCGACGCGCTTTCCTCCCATCTACCACCATTCTGGGTTCGAAGTGCTGTTCTTACTAACTTATAATCGTACGGGTAGCTATTGCTGGCAGGATTATTATTAACTTACAATTATATCAGCGGTGCGGAGGTCTGTGCTGTGCTTGCTTCGGTGGCAAACGACGGTATAACACATCCGAATTTATCTTTTTCGAGCTGCTTATTGCGGAGAACTGATCAGTTGTTTGGGCGGGTTGCATCAAAGTAGTGCGCGGCTCTGGAAATAAAACACCGCTGCCGATCTAGCTGTTGCACTTCATGTGCCGCGCACACCCTCGACGTCCACACTGGTAAACACAAACAAGGGGACCGCGAAAGCACGAAATTTGTGTTCCCGTGGGATTTTGCGATTTCGTCATCTTACTCTTCCCATCCAAATAACCACTACTTCCATCATTCGCGTATTACGACTGGATTGAAGGGAGATTTATGAGGCGGTCTAACTTTCGGTCACGTTATCATCGTTTATAACGAAGTTCTGCCTTTAGGTACGATTGTTGCTCACACTGTCAGCCCATCCGGAAAAGGTGTGCTCACTTGTACGAAAGTGACCTCTGGTCCTCAAGTACTAACGGGTCGACAAACTGCCTTGATCAAAGGCAGAAGCAGGTGACATTTGTGATGTATTAAGTCCTCAAGTATAATGTCAATGAAAACAGATGAGGACTGCGCACCTGTTAGTCATCAGAATTATACAAAATCGGTAATATGCGCAAAATCAAAGAGAAGCTCGGGGTCCGAAGAGCGAAAGAGACTCACGTCAGATTTCCTCTGCTGAGATAAAAGATCGGAAGCGAGAACTCCACCTCGAGCTTGTTCCGTGAGTTGTGCAGACAGACCAGCAATGACTTCTATTTCCGAGAGAATACCCAGGCGAACAATCGGTTCGTAGGCCCTCCAGTAGCCCCGCGAACCCTCCAGCGCTGCGGTGGAGAGGTCAAACATCTGGCTGAGTCTCAGTTCGTTCAGGCAACTGCGCACCCGGGGTTCGGACTGCCAGAGCAGGAAACCGAAAAGTAGGTTAATCAGAAATCTTTGGTACACATAGCATTGTGTGAAGGCTGTGAAATAAAAGGGCCACAATTCAGCTCAGTGATCGCGTGACCGGACAAATAAAGCTCGCCATATGGAAAAAATAAAGAATCGGTTAGGCATCCCTCTCTCATGATTTGACCAAACTTCCTGGGCGCAAGCACTGGCCTCGTGCTAGGAATAAAACGGCAGGTAGCCACATGAAAGTGTATTCGCGAATTAGCCCAATCGGTCTGTTAGCAGATAAATATAAAAGAATATAAAAGACAATATGTCACACCGAACGCAAGCCGAGAAATAGAAACTAAGCCAAGTAAGTGAGAAGATGAAGGGAGGACAGAGAGATTCAGAGAGGAAATTAGGACAGAGAGGACAACGAGATACAACGAATAACCCGACTTTGCAGTGCGGGTCACAACCCAGTTGGCAGTCAATGGCATTCTTGATTTCCAAGCGTATCTACGTCCACACACTCCTTTTTACTCCAGTAATAATCAACCACAATACCCTATCTGTTGCTTAAATCGTGAAAGTCAGGGAGGAGGGTGTTGTCCGAAGGTCAACTGACTCACTTTTTAACCCTCGGCCTAGAGGTACGACTGGCTAACGGCGTAAAATAAGCCAAGGTTGGCCATTACCCCTTTCTCCGAAGGACGTATCCCCTCTTACGCCAACGGTGGCAACTGAAACGGTTGCAAATAAATTGCCACCAAACTCCACTAGAGGGCGCAGTAGCGATGTGCGCTGCAGGTCAAATCAAGTTCGATAAATAATCAGGTAACTAAGATGATTCCAGTAAACAAAAACGTTAATTGGGATGCCACTTGGAGTGGAGCTTTTCAAATTTGGAAGCTACCTGATGAAAGTGAAAGGGTGATTGCGGTAATAACGCGACTGAGCAGAATGATACGTGCAACCATTGGCATAACGAGGTTGACTGTGGAGGTGGTCACAAAAATCGTTGTAATGTTAGTATCCCAGTCAAGGCAACACCAGACTGTCAAGTTTTCGATCTTTGCAGCAAAAAGTACCTTTGCGAGAATGTTTGTGGAGAGATAAAACGATGAGGCTAGGCATCAAACCATATCTCAGTGACTGGTCACGTGGGCATGAACGTTTGGATCCGGGCACTGGGTTAGCACCTTACTATCGAGTTGAAGGCCCAATTTATGTCCATTTACACGAAAGTGGTGTCAAAGGGCAACTTTGCCTTGGAAGAAATGCATACACTTCTGCCTGACTTCAGTAGCCCAAGGGAAAACAGTCTGTATTACTGAACAAAACAAACATTCGTGGCAGTAAGACAAGGATAGCAAGGCAATTTGAATAGAGGGTGGACCTAAACCGATCTAACTGGCTACGCAGAATAAAACTACTTCCGTTTGTGGCGGTAGAAACTACAGGTTGTCTTAAAGTGACCAGGTGGCCAATAGCAGAGTTTGAACCGACGAAGACAGTGGATGCCGTGAAGACAGCTGTTTCGGGCCTGTTAAATGCTCAATCTAAGACCAGTCGTATGTGCTGGTTTATGCCATTACCCTCTAATGGGGGCAATTAATAAGTCAGATTCAGCCGCCGTTTTAGTGGTCACTATTCCTGACAATTAAATAACCTAAAGGGAAGGGTCGCTTCAAATAAGACAATTTAATTGGAAGGCAATAAGCAGTATAATAGAAGACTTACCCCCTTCTTTAGAGAGAGGAACAGTTTGCCCAAACCGACGGGCCAAGACGTCCTACTTGATTCCTAAAAAAATAAAAGTTGAACACTGCGACAAAAACGCAATGTCAAAAGTTATTTTTGAAGTCAGTCCTAGCAAATGGGCAAATCGGACGCATGACGCCGAAGTCCTGCAGAAAATGGCCGGTGTCCACAGCACTAGCTAACAAAAACTGATGAAAACGCAACCGTTTATGCTATTCATGACCTCCGAAAAAGAGATTTGTTGACAAGTTTTCGAACAAATGATATCGGACAGCCTCGATGGCCTCAGACCGTGAGCCTAGTCTTGATTGGTACGCGAGAAGCCAACCGATCAAGGTTTCCGGGGGCAACCCAAAATCCTTGCGGATTACCTTCCCTCTGGCTTAAAATGCTAAGGACTAGGGGGGAGGCGGAAATGAATTATAGATACGCTTTATAAGTTTAATATTTTACAGATGTGGTTTCAGGCCGAGCTGACGATTTGACTGCCTTTCTCTCCACAGCAGGCCTAGGTTCCGGACTCATGTCTTCAGCGGGTCAGCCTTTAACCAGCCCGCTTTATCCTTGGCCGGCGTACGCGTTAGATAGGATGACCGAGAATTGCCTGTACGTCTTCCCTTCCGTCCCAGTCCAAAAAACCGAAGACAGCCCATGAGTTGGCTGACCGACAGAGGACCTAAAATCAGGGTCCTTGCAGAGGACATGCCATGTCATCGTGCTCTTAAACCCACACTAAAACAAAGCCAGGCCTGAAGAAGTGCTCACTTTCACTCCTTGTACCGTCCCGTGAAGTAAGGTCTGCCCCGTACTTGAGGCAGGGGCATATACAGTCGTGTTTTCGTCTTTCAGCAGACCAAAGTGCGTAGGGCTCGAGCGTAGGTGAAAAAAGAGCATGAAATTGGACAAAAGAGCGATTGCAAACTACTACATCGGTTTTGGCCAAGCCCCCCCCCTCCCCAAATGCATCCCCAATGGAACAGCCATTACTAACGTATTCCGTGCCTGAAAACGCGTGGTTATATATTGTCAGCAAGAGATGTGAAACACATACTTTACAGGAGCAGACTTACTGTAGTGACAACAACTTCGTCCAACTTGTCCCAGTCGGCCAGTCGAAGTGCTGCTTCCGCACGATAAGCATTCAGCTCTCGAGTCCAGGCCTCGACAGCATCATTGCCTCGAGCCTCATCAATTGATTCCGTCTGGGTTGCAGAGCGGAGTAGAGCATCGGTGCGAGCTAACAGGGCTTGAAGACGGGCAGGGTCGGGCATCTGGCAACGAAATAGACCGACATGAAGACCCAGCTGTTGTTGTTGTTGGTGTTGCCGCTGGCGCCCTTCTCCAGAGTCCTCTCTTGTCGACAGAGTAGCTAGGGCGTGCTCGTAGGTAGCGCAGGCTAGGTCCAACTGATCCTCATTCTCCAATTGCAGGGCTCGCAACATCGACGTTTGATAGGCGGGGCCGGTGCCTCCGTTGTCCGTAACAGTCGTCTTCTCGTCTGCTGACCGGCTAGGATGCAGAAGGTGACTGCGGCCGACTTCTAAGCCTCCCACAGACTGCATCAGAGCTAACACTCCTGAAAGACCTGTAAAGCAATAAAGATGTAAACAGGAAGATGCCTGGAAGACCAAACCTAAGGAAAGAGCAAATACGTGCTTCCAGAAAGACAAAATGGGAGTTCTCTATAAGACCCGCGTCCTTTGCGTGCTGCCGAAAGCGGCAGTGGGGAGATATCTCGCCACACTCTTGGGACGCGATAGCTACGGTTCCGAGTAGGTGACTAAGAATGCAAAGCCGGCAAAAGGATACGACGTAGGCCGGTTCGAGTGTCTCTCAACTTGTCTCCCTTGTCTTTGTCGGTAATATCATTCTGCCTATATATCATGCGCCGCTGTGCGGCTGCTGGTTGGGCTCGAGAGAGAGCCCTTAAGGCACAACGGAACGAGTGAGTTCCGTATGAACGATCGGTGAGCGCCCCCTAACACTGTCTCTCAACTGTCACACGCTTCTGCCTAGCTGTCTTCAACTGTTTCGAGGCGTTGACACAAAAACAGTCACCCCAGAGGTGCCTACAGACGAAGACAACTGATAAGAATGGAAAAATAAATTCCAACATGCTTGGCTAGAAGTAGTTGGCCATAGGAGGCGTTCCCGAAAACACTGACTCTTCGAATTAACAGTCCAACTTTCCGGTAGTGTCAGAGCTGTTCGGTGTCAGGACACCTTGAACTTGAGGTGTCTCCTTCATATGGGGCCATGGGTGAACTCACACACTATTACTACCTGGAAACACAGACGCACGTCATCCAAAGGCTAACTCCAAGCAATGAAGTCGAACTCAGAAGACGGGTCAGTGAAGCACTCCGCCTGCATAAGCGACCTGCATAAGCGTTTACTGGATACGGAGGAGTCGCGGGCAAAGCAACTTCAGAGAAATTAAAAAAATCCTCTGGACGAAGACGCCTCAGCGCTGAGGAAAGTACCGACCCATGGATCTACAGGAAAACGTAACAACTTACAGCATATGCAGTCCTATCGCTCTAAGCAGGATATTTGGTCGCGCAGGAGACGCACAGATTAACACTACTCATGGGACAACGAGGATGTAGCTGAAATAACAATTGCACAACCATCCGCAATGTATATGCGGAGATTTAATATTGGGTTGGACTCGCCAATCAAGCGGACAAGCGGGGAGTAGCCACCACATCCTATAGATACTGCCCCGCCCATGCGTCCTCTGTGTTTATGCCTCGGAGGATGGACGGAACTGCGAATTTGGGACTTCGGGCAAATAAAATGTATGCTACAACGGTCGCATCCACTTCCCAACCAGTACGTGGAATTCGCCTTTTCGTACAGGTACAAACACGTGATATTTGTAAAATCAGAGTACTCGCATTTACCAAGACTGCTTTAGGAAGTTAACCATGTGGTTCAATGAAGTAAGGCTGCAGAACTAAACCTCGCCAATATTGCTTGTGATTCCTCAATTTAACAGACTTCTCGAACTGCTAAAAATTTCCTAATTTTGATTGCAGAGAATAATAGGGTAGGGGCAATCTGAACTCCTAGGCCATTAAGCAGTCCTCAAGAGAAGAATCGGAGGAAGGAAGTACACACAAGCAGAGAAGACGGAACGCACTGTGTTACCAGTCTTACCATCGTTATCATGAAGGCTGGCGTAGGTGTTTAATAAACCTGTCATCGCCTCCTGACCAGCTGGACCTACTACTTCGGAGCCCACTGCAGACATCCCCCTGCCTCCATCAGCCGCCGCATCAGTGTCTCGGGGGCGATCGCAGACGAAACCGGTCACGTAGACGGCTCTCTGCGCAGCCTTGTCCTCCGCAAAGGCTGACTCCCAGTGTCGGAGGGCGCGAGCAAGGCCACCCATTCGGAGGCTTGAGCGTGCCTGCAGCGCATGCGGCAAACCCTCCAGAAACTCAGACACCCGATTTATGCCTGCAGGGGGGAAGACAGGGAGCACTGAACTGGGAGGAAGTTGAAGACACATCTATCTTATGGACTCCGTTCATTTTCAACAAGACCTGCAAGTCATCGGGCCGAACGTCACATGCCTGTTTGCTGAAAACTACCGCAAAAAAATATTATATTTGGATTTAGAACCTTGTGGAGAGTGTTAGAACTCCCGATACAAATATACAGTCCGTGACCGATCCCATGAAATGTTAACCATAATACAGAAATGCGTTTTCGATCAGAAAGGATTGCCTAAGTGGGGCCGTAACATTGGCTATCTCGAAACGTAATCCCGTGAAATCTCAGGCACACAGGATGCTGGCTTTTGCATGTACCCCTTTCCGGCCGCCTGCAAAAAACCGCATTTGGTAAAAGGTGGCTATTTAAGTAGTGCGCATTTTCTCCGTCGATCTTCGATGCGCTTATGAATGCAAATGTATTTCACAGAGAAACTACATAAAAATATTATTTCCTGTGTTCATTTGGTAACAAATCCTGTCTTTTTCAAAGCACATACTAGAAGAAAGCGTATCGTTAGTTTTAAAAAATTTCTTATCCTGAATAATCTTGAACTCGATCTGCCGTTGCATTTTTTAGGGCTTCCAGTCTACAAGGTCTATACTTTCCGTGTAAAGAACACAAATTCCTTTATATCATTAAAAAACGGACATACTGGGGTCATAAAATGTTGCAACGCATGTGAACTATGGTGTATACTTAACGAGGGGCATTGTTAAACAGATAGATGCGATGCTATTCGAATAGACATTGCACGGACTTAAAAATCTCATAATTAGAGACTTTTTCAAAACCGAAAGATACCCTTTCTGTGAGTGTAAAATCTGAAGTAGACGTGAACTGCTACTAAATGAGTACAAGAAACAATATTTTTGTGCATATCTTTTGCAAAATATTTTTGAATTTGCAAGGGCATCAAAGATAGAGAGAATGCATACTACTTAGGCAGTCATTTCTTACCGAACGCAGTTTTTGCAGGGGACCGAAAAGAAGTGCATTCATAAGCCAACATCCTGGCGAGTCTGAGACATCACGGGACCATGTCGCATGATAATCAGTTTTACGACCCCGCTTAAATAATTCTTCTTAATCGAAAACGCATTTCTGAATTGCAGTTAACGTTGTATGAGATCGGTCGCTGACCGTAGGACTTGAGTTTTGGTTACAAAACTGCCGCAATAATCAAACGTAATACAGTTCTCACATTCTGAGGAACTCCTTGGAAATCGTAATGACACCAAATTCAGTGTGGTGTCCTACGGTTGACCCACATTTTAGGCAGTGGCCGATATAAGAGGATACTTCCACATGAGCCCTTACGACAAATCGCACGTGTTTGTTATGGAAACCATAAAGCCCGATGGCCAGTCTAGCGTGCAGGCATGTAAAATCCGTTTGTCTCATAAATATCGATGCGGTGTAAGGGACATTTTATTAGACATCAGATGTTATGCAGAGTAGAGCTGTACAATTAATGCGGTAGCACGCTGAACACAGAGTTTAGACATTATATGATGAATTAACCCCACAGGGCATTGTTTTCTGACCGCGCACAGTTCAAAAAGTCAAAAAGATAAGGTCAAAAATTCTGAGATAAAGTGCCTCCTGGGTAGTACCTCTTTACAGGCCCGTCTAGTGTACCCTTCTTCCCAGAAAACCTACCAATCTCCAAGTCTTTCAAACGGGTCTTCTCCTCTTCCGTGGGCTTGCCTCCTGAGAGGATGCCAGTGGAGTTACGCGAGTTGGCGCTGGCACAGGCTGCGATGGCGGCCGTACGGTCAGCAGAACGTGCTCTCCGCCAGGAGCTCAGATGATCGAGCAGTGAGAACACGGTTTGAGCAGCGAGAGGGTACCAAGTCTGCCAGTTTGCAGAGCAGTCAACGTCTCCCACTGGCTCGCTGTTTTCAGTTAGGGCCTGTGTGCAGGAAAGACAGAGCGTTCCGACCAAAAATAAAACTGAACATAGAAAAGTGCAGATTGTGGGGCGAGAATGATTCGGCAGGAGTTACTGCTCATCGAACGCCAATAGGGCACGGCTTATATCGGCTAAGCAGAATCAGACTCGGTCCCGAGACTGGTGAGCGTGGCTGATCGCACGGGGTCGTCGTAAATCCTCCGTTTGCATATGCGTGATCAATCGGTTTTAAAACACGCTTTTTACAACGGCGATCTACCACAGCCTCCAACGATCATATTTCCAAGCAAACTGGGAACTCGTTTAATCATGCACAAATGACAACATCCTATGTCACATCTTTTTTCTGTCAGATCTTGTAAGACAAAACATCGCGGGGTAGGATCCCTGTTGGTAGCCGTACCCACTGAAACCACCATTGTACCTACTGGTTAGATTTCAGTAGGTGTGATTACGTCCTCATTAATATAGAGAAGTGCTCGCCTTGAACGACTCTCCTTATGTTCATATGCTTTCTAAGAATCGCAGTTTGGTGTCTACGCTTGTATAACTGTATACGTATATTAAGTAAGCGTAAGAAAGTGATATACCGGTCAGACATTGGAAAAAAGGGCTACACGTAAGAAATAACAAATTATATTTCTCTCTTATGCGGAAATTTCTGCAATTATTTAGGCGTGTTAAACTAGGTAAAAAGTTTGTGGAAGAAAAATTTAACCCTGTCACACTGACTAAAACAATAGTCGAAAATTGTTACTTCATACGTAAGTCCGCATTTTTATGAACTAAATAGGGATTTGCATACATACTAAGTGCATCAGCTCTTATGTATTCGAATCAGTAAAGTTGATTGCTTATACAATGGGCCTTTCGCCTCTTCTCATAATTGTAAATATCTCTTTCCAGTTTCCTTTAAAATTTTCTAGAAACCCAAATTCTCGTCTCGTGCTATTACTTGCACCTTTATTTGCGAGTAAAGCACGACTTCGGATTGGCTGACTGTCTGCCAATGATAAGCGAATTTGCCGGTAGACTTTTTGAGTAGGCGAGTGAGGCCACATTATACTAAGTAGAAGAGTCTGAGCATATGAAGGTAGTTGAAAAATTACCGACACAGACTCACCATACGTTCCTTAATTTTTGGCACTACAACGAACCTGAGGGGAATGCCGTCCCTCCTCCCTCTCCGGCATGTTGGTCCAGGAGGAACACTGCACATAATGAGGACGTAATCACACCTACTGAAATCTAACCAGTGAGTACAATGGTGGTTTCAGTGGGTACGGCTACCAACAGGGATCCTACCCATCGCGAAATAGCAAAGACATGGACTACACACAAGGTGGAGAATATCGGAAAAACTGAGATATGTGAAAAAATAGGTGTAGAGCAGAAAATCCACCAACCGAGGTGCCAAGTAGGAAAGCTGTTAGCATCTTGCAGTCAGGTCCCAGTGAGGACTTTTCAGTTCCTGTTACTAACTGCAGCACACCGAAAACTTCAGAGCGTAGCTAGGAGGGAAAGACAAGAGACAATTGATAGTGAGCAACAGCAAACAGCTAAATGGGACCTGTTCAGAGAGATTTGCGGACAACAATAACGACTTCCTGCAAATTCAAACATAAAACTAAACTTCGGGCAGGGCGTGGTTTTCGCGCTGAATTTCGAATGAAGAGTAACGTTTTCTACTGTATTTTTTACTAGATTGCTCTGAAAAAACTTTGCACAGGAGAGCTTTGGGTCACACTATGAACAGACATAAACGGATGTTTGTCATTTAAGCCCGCAGATGAATAATATCAACAGGGTGGAGCAGTGGAGGAATTCATCTGAACTGATTAGTAATTGAGAGAACTTCTACCAGCATAGACCTACTCAGCTTTCCCATGCCCCTAAGGCTTCAAGAATAAGACTAGTTGAATACGATTGGAAATGTGATTGGATATAGCGGCTGGCTTCAACCCACGGAAGTCACAGCACGTTTGGTCTATCGCCCAAAACCAAACCAGGTTTAACATAAAAATTCACAGTTCTTGGTAACGAATGCGGGCGGCACAGGGTCGTACAGCCATGAAATAGTGCTGGGTGTCAGGTCATAAAGCACGATCCTATCACACACAAAGGAACTTGGTGCGCCTGCCAATCAATCTGCAGCCCATCCTGGACACATCGCGGACATAAGTCAGTTCTCATAGGCATGGAAATTGGTCAAAATACACGAAACACGACCTACTAAAGAAAAGACCACAATTAACGCCAAAATATTAATCGACAGACGGTCTGGAGGTTTATGGACGCGGATATTAACCAGGCGGTTATTACACGGAAAAGACCAGGACAATGGCAGCTTCGGAGACCCCATGGGGGTGACTCGTGAGTAACTCTGTTTACGGTAAGGCAGACATGCGTAGCATCTACCTCAATCTCCTCCCACCCTCACCATGCCCAAGTGGCAAAGCAAAGTCAAAACGATCGGAGGCAACTGTGGGATACGCGGCTGGTGAGAATGAATCACCTCCTACATGTGACCTGCATGACCTGGCCCGTTGCCTGACACAAACTAAATCTAAAGATAAGTGGATTTCGAGTTTCACAAAAGTGGAAGGTGTCATAGGGGTAATGGTATGAGGAAATAACTGCAGTCTGGTCCTTATTCTACACGCGGATCGAGTCAGCATGTCAGCTGACAGCCTCCCAATAAACGAATTTCAGTGCGTCCTCACTGGCGTGCGTAGGACTGGCCATAGTGAAGACTGCGATGGCTTGTGTTTGGGGAAGGCACCACAATATCGGCTAAGCATCAGCGTCATAACTGATCAACCCACATACTGCACAGCAAAATGTAGGCTAGAGGCAGCTTCGTTTCGTGATTTGCTGGGTGAGAACTGTGGCGGCTAGTAGGAAAAATACATGTTGTACGTAATCAGGAGTAAAGAACAGGGAGAGATGTTGTCAAAAACGAAAAATAAGGCTAGTCAAGGCTCCGTTCTTGGCCCTGCACTGTTCATTATATACGTCAACGACTGTGTAGACGAACTGGATTGCGATGTCGCAATGTTTGGTGATGACATAAAGACCTAGAGTACCATTCGAAATGAAGCTGGCGAAGGGCGATTGCAGACAAACCTAGACCGCTTCGGGCAATGATCAAACGACTGGCATTTGCCGTTTAACGTAAACAAGTTTAACTTTCCACGAGTCGGTGGAACCAGTTCTCCTAACCGCATGGTCTACCGTCTGACTGGCAAACCAGTGATAGACTTCGACGCCCAGAAGAACTTGGGTGTGTGGATCACAACCTTGCTCAAATCTTCGTTGCACTGCATAAAGGTAGGCATTTCGGTGATGTCCATCCTATACCTCGTCAAACGGGCGTTGTCTTCACTTGATGAAGACTGCTTCGCCAAGGTCTTCCGAAATTTTGTGCGGCCGCTTCTGGAGTTTGCTATCCAAGCACGGAGACCCTGGACCGATAGAGACCTCAACATACTCGAAGAAGTTCAATGTCGAGCAACGAAACTCGTAACTGGACAATTGCCCGGGAAGACGGGTTGCACGTTAGCCTAGCTGCTGGCTACCCGGCGCATCCACAGGTGGCGGATAGTGGGATGACCTTCAGTGAAGGTTAGCTGTGAAATAAGCAGACCCAGGTTTGACGAATAAGTAGTCGCGGACCAACAGTGACATTGCTACCAGGGTGCGATGGGCTGAGGTCTGGCACGCTGAAAGCCTTATAAAAAGCCGCAAAGCCCTATGACAGGATTGTGACATGGCGACAATAAACCGCCATTAAATAAGTTTGCTAACCACTGCTGCCTTGTGGTTAGGCTTTTAAGCCAAAGCATTAGAAAAGACAACCTCGAAAAAACAATCCAAGCGGCTGTTGGGGACCCGCCTGTATTCGAAATTCCCTAGAAACCTCATGAACTATGTCCGATCACAATATTACGACCAATGCTACGGCGTCTGCGGAAACCGACGCGTTCCGAAACCCTGGTCCAGTGGTGCGGGCGAATAGTATGCGAGCTGGACTACTCAATCGTGGAAGGACTCTCGGTATTGGATGCTGGAATGTACGAACGTTCCTGGACCCTGGTACCCAAACTCTGACCGCACGCAGCCTTCATCAGTACAACGTGGATGCCTGCTGTCTGTCTGAAGTTCAACATTCTGACTCAGGCTCCCGCGAAATAAAGATCCCTGGAATCGAATCACAGGTTACCCTGTGCCACAGCGGCCCGCACCAAACTTTTGGTAGACACGGTGTGGCGATCGCCCTATCGCAACAAGCAGACCTCGCGCTACTTGCTTGGGGACAAGTCAATGACCGCATGGCCTACGTGTCACTGAGGAGTCATTTCACGAACATCCCCATCGTCTCTGTGTAGCACAAACCTCGGCTGCCGAACAGTGCGATAAAAGAGGCGTTTTACTCGCAGTTGCAAGCGTTATTTGAATGACTGCCTCGCCGCGATCTGCCGATTGTTGCTGTCGATTGGAATGGTCGAACTGGACCTGGCGACCCCACAACCAGTCATATTCTGGGCCGCTTTGGGCTTGGTTCCCGATGTGAAACTGGTGATAGATTGCTGAACTTCGCTGATCGAAACCGACTGCTTGTCACCAACATATGTTTCCAACATCGCAAAAAACATCTGCTGATCTGGTATTTAAACGACGGCCATACAGCCAGTCAAAGTGACTACATACTAGTCAGCTCAAGGTTCCGCAGATGGGTTAAAGATAGCAGATCAATGCGTGGTGCCGAGACTGGTAACGCCCATGGGTCGTCCGCGGCAAAAATGCTCGTCCTAGACGTCTCGATGTCGCAAAAAATGCGGCAAACCAGCACTGCTGAGGACCTAAGCAGAGAAATCTGGACCCGTTTTACGACCCGAGCCGACGGAGAAGGCAGTAACCGGTGGTCGTCACTAAAAACATCAGTCTATGGGGCAGCTGAGAAAATCCTTGGATACACCCAGCGACGCCGCAGTGACTGGATCAGCGGAAGAACCCTGCAGTTTTCTGCTCAGACGGCTCGAACTAGGTCCCGCAACGATGACTGCTCCCCAACTTCGGAAGATGACGGAAAATCGGCCAGGGATGACCGGAAGCAATATTGGGCTAAAATAGCGACCTCCATGGAACAGGCCTCCAACGTTGGTGACACTCGAAAGCTCTACGTCTGATCCGCCACGTTAGCGTGGAGAGACGAGGTTGTTCCTGATGACTGGGGCTTAGGCATCCTTGTACCTATCTTCAAGAAGGGAGATAAGACAAGATGCGAGAACTACCGCGGCATAAGCCCCATCGAGGTTGCTGCGAAGATCTTCTTTATTGTCCTACTCAGGCGATTCCCGGCTGTACGTGACTCAAGGACGAGGCCCAATCAAGCCGGATTTCTTGCTGGATGTCGGTGCGCGGACCAGATATTCACCCTGAGGCGTATTCTTGAATTTCGCGATTGCTACCAACAACCAACGGCCGTCTGCTTCATTGACTGCCGCCGAGTTCGATTCCGTCCATTGTGAGTCCCCGTGGCGGATAATGGCGCTAGATGGTGTACCAGACAAAACATCGCCATGAACAAGGCCTATTAACGTTCTACCACCGCGCGAGTCCCGGTCCGCAACAACCTTACCCAACCCTTCGGTATTCGGTCTGGCGTTCGACAGGGTTGTATCCTGTCACCCATTCTGTTCAACTATGCTATTGACTGGATCCTCGGAGGACCCTACTCCAAGGTGACGGTGTTGAGTTTGCACCCGGCTGACTGATCTCGACTATGCCGACGATATCGTCTTACTTGTTTCAAGTTTTAGTGATCTGCAGCCTACGGCGTCACGGGTGAAAGAGGTCGCTAAATCGGTCTGTGTATCAATAAACGCCGGAAAGAATAAAGTGCTTTCAAGCTGCATCCCTGACCAGGAGAGGGCACCCCTCGGGATTGATGGCTGTCAACTTGAAGAAGTAGACAGTTTTAAATACCTCGGGGCGAGGCTGATGCCTAATGGACTGAGTAAGGACGACATTATCTCCTGAAATTATGCTGCCCGACGGGTTTTCTCAAGCCTTTGAAAATGCCTATAGATCCGACGCGACCTCTCAATCGCCACTAAGATTCGCGTGCATCGCTTGTCTGTCCGGTCTGTCCTTCTCTGCGGTTGTGAATGCTGGGCTTTGTGCGTGGAGGACGAGCAAAAACTCGGGGTATTTTGTCACCACTGCTTGGGAATCATCCTTCGAGTGAAGTTCACCGACTTCGTCTCAAATGAGACAGTCCGTGCTTGCTGCGACATCGCAAGGATAACTCAGGTCATACAAGAAAGACGACTGGGGTGGCTTGGGCATGTTCTTCGTCGTCCACCTCGGGAGCTCGGTGTTAATGCCCTCGATCCGGCACCGTTGCGTCATTGAAGGCCTCGAAAAGGGGGTCAACTCAAAACCTGGCTCGACACAGTTCGTCAAGACATGGAGGTGGTCCTTGGACCTTCGGTATTCGGTCTCCGTCGTTGGCGAAGAGAATGGGTTGAGCTGTCCAGATCTGCTGCTGCGGATAGTCACGCGTGGAGAGGTACAGTTCGTGACATCATCGAGGCCGGCTAGATCAGGCATGATCGCAGCCGTATCAAGTACAAGTAAGTTCACTACCCTACAAAACACGATTAGCTAATTTTTATTTTTTTCCTTTGAGTTACAGGCAGCTACGTGGTGACCTAATACATGCTCTCCGCATTCTGCGTAATCAGGGCTGCTGCCTCGTAGCAGGGACTTCTTCGAGTTGGCGACTACGATTAACCTGAGAGGTCATCCACTTAAACTACGTCTGACACACGAAACGTTTTCTCCAACAGGGTGGTTACAGCTTGGAATGCTTTGCCTGAGAACGTTGTTATGTCTGGATTCGTAGAAACTTTTAAACGGAGGCTGGATCAACATTGGAGTGCGCACGACAATGCCACCCGACCGCACCCGTCTCGATGACCAACGTTAACAATTTAGTACTATAATGATACTGCTACCAATGTGGAAGTAGCACCCGTTTATGTAATTTATTAGTTTTTGTACCACGGCGCACGCAACTGCCGGCATTCACTAAGACGCTTGCAGACTATAAATATTACTACTTTGCTGTAGCTTATGCGGCCTAAAATATCAACTGTATTAGTCAAAGACCGAGTTCATATGCCTTCAAATACTGTTAAGGCATGAAATGCTGTGTTCATGTGTACAGTTTTTAATATTCCCCTCGTATTTCTTTGCCCTTTTTTCACATGTTTCCTCTGCGTGTAACAAATAGGGATTTCCATGGTACACACCTATCTTCCCTTAAATAGACTGAACTGAACTAAACTGTGGTCGGTCACTATAACGCATGCACCCACATTTTGTCAGTAGCTGCGCAACTGTACTGTGATAGGAATGCTGGCTATTAATTGTCGGTGGTAGCCGTCCCGTTTTCATTTCCCCTTATTAGAGGCTTTAGAAGGGCGTGCGTTTCCAAAAAGCGCAAAAAGCTAAATGGGAAGCATAGGTGAACACCACTCCTCTCGTCATGTTTGTTTTTCCCATAGATGCCGACAAAGCGTGGATCAGTGCCACAGTGATAAGTGTGTTAGCGTTTCACTCAGCGCGCGGACCTCATTTGCCTTCGAAAAACGCAAGTAAAACAGTCAACAATGGTTTGGGAATGTGGGAGCAGCCTAAACTATCATGGTCTAGCAAAAGGTATTTTCAGCAGACGTTGGCAAGAAGAGGTAACAGAGAAACGGAAGACGCCGCCATTATTGCTGCTAACAATGACGATGTCAATTACGTTTGCGGTTACTATCATTGCGATGCTGGGAACCATGCGTTAAGGCCGCATTTTTCGCGAAAAAAAACGAACCTTTGCCACGCCGATCTCAGAGCCTTCGATCAAGACCTGCAGAGCAATGTGATTGAGGAGGTAGCGCGCAAACTCAACATCCGACTTTACAACAGGTTCGCACACCTGGAAGAGGCGGTAGTGAACCGGCTCGGAGACCTAAGGAGATGAATTAAAAATCCTGCGTAAGGACAGACAAACCAACCGCAACTATGCACACGCATAAACACAAGGGGACAAAAGCCTTACGTATATCTTAAGTGAACCCGACCAAAGGCGAATCCACGATTCATAGGATTGACAGCTAGGATGGCCGATGATTGGAAATTGAATTGTCGACCAATCCGTAAATGTCTCCAGGGCATACCTAGAAAACAAGCAACATTAAACTAAAAAGGGCTACTAGTCGGTTTGACCGGTTTGGTTTTTTACACTTGTGGGTATTTGTAGGAGAGTCGCCAAGAAAGTAGAAGAAAGGCAAATACAAAATTTCGAGTGGAGAAGTAGAAACTTAGAAAATGGTCTCAGACATGCAGTACAGCTACCTTACTGTCTTTCCACCCGCCGAGGGAGCCAAGATTACTGGAGACTGGTGCGGTTCCAGAGACTGACACCGCGCCCACGTACACTACAGGAACCAATCCTCGATAAGGAGGTCTCGATTAGGACACAGGTCGATCATACACGAAATTGTCCAGCTGGAATCTGGTTTAGGCATAAGCCATCACTGCACCCTTGGAATAGTGCTGCTCCTCATGAATAACGATGGACGAATGACCAAAACCTCATTAAGGCACAGTCATTTCCAAAGGACCAGCTATCGATCGGCTATACGGAATGAAAATCACCCTGCTGAACCTGTCTTGTTATAGTTGTTGACAAAAACAAAGTAGAAATGAAAGACTTCGCGTGCGTTACATACGTGTTGGCACTTCGAGCTAAAAAAACTCGATTTTACGGACACGAGATTTCCCACAGGACCACATTAAAAAGAAGCCAGTGCAACCTAGCCGTCGATCCGAAGCACGGAGTTATATCGTACCATTTGGAAACCTCCAACTCCTGGGACGCAGTTATAGACCAAAATTGCATCACACTTGCTGCAGCGATGAAAGATGGCGCACCATCGGTCACACTCCTACCCCCTCTCATATCCTGCACAAACAACGATGGTTTGCCCGGCGCTTCGATCCCGCCTCTGGGACGTCACACACACTCGGTGGTAGCTCGAGTGGCATGAAGCAGACTTCACTTGAACAGTTTCCGGACAACTATGTTTGACCCCGTTCTAGCAACGGCAACGCTTCTTCGGAAGTCTGTCAATATCACTCATAAAGAGGTTGTGAACTGTGGCAGTGCAAGACAACAAATAGAAACAGGACTCCAGGTTAGTGATAGTCATCATTTCTCTGATTTTCATGGGCAGTGCCGTCATGGAGACACAACTCAAAGTGAGGAGTCGGGGGCAGATAATTGGTGTTTATGGGTGGTCCAGCACGCACCTTGAACTGAGCAGCGGAGAAAAAAGGTCTTGCACGCTTTGTGGAAAACGCATCCAGAGGTCTCGTCCCGAGATAAAGAGGGAGACCCCATTGACGATGTCGACGGTGGAGGAGGCGATGGAGGCTGCGGCAACGTCACCGCTGCGTGTACTAGTCGTGCCGGGCACGGCAAAAAGCCGAAGGAGTTCTTGGATGGCCAAGGCGGTCGAATCCTGTGCACGACGCATAGGCAAGAGACAGGACATAATTAATTATTGTCCGGTAATGATAAGGATGATGAGCGGAAGAAAGAATTTAAGTCGGTGCTGAGACTCACAAGTTGCTTAGGGCTGGCAGCGCGCATGTAGATCTCGGCGAGCTCCATAAGTACTTCAAAGGGAAAGAGGTGAGACCAATTGAGAGCACTCTCTACGCTGGCTGTGGATGGGGTGTCAGCCAGGTCGGAGGACAGTACCAGCCTGTAAGAAAACAGGAAGAACTGTAGTGTTGCTTTCAAAAATTTGCCATCATAAGGCAAATCACTCGAAAATCGTTCAAAGCTGGCAAACCTCCTGATACATGGAAGTTGGTAAATGTCATACTCATACGTAAGGGAAGATCATGGCTATATCCCACCAAATACCGGCCAGTCAACCTGACATTTATTTGCCGTAGGCTGATGCGACGGATAGTTAAAAATAAACTACATCGCTTGACACAGCTCGCTGCCATATCAGCTCAGATCAATATGTTTTCTGCGGAAAGAGGTCCTGCCTCACAAATCTTATGCCGCTCGAACAGTAGTCAAGGGCCATGAATGAAGGACATCCAGTAGATGTCATTTACTTTGATTTCAGCAAGGCGTATGATTGCGTTATACACAAGCGCCCCATTTAAAGTTGTCAGACATATGAATAAGAGGAAATCTCTTGAACTGGATTTCAGAATTATTAAACGGTCGTAGACAAAAAGTTGCTGCGGGTGGCTACTGTTCAGAATGGGCGCCTGTTAGAAGTGGAATCCGACAAAGGTCGGTTCTTGGGCAGCTCAGAAAGTCAGAAAGTGTGTGATAATGCACATAATATCAGCAAGGCGAAAAAACGACTAATGTTATCTGCGGTATAAAGAAGGCACGGTAATTGCCGCTGTACAGTTGACAGACCCCCTATTACAACAAAAAAACCACTAAGGGCCTGTTTAATGGCAGGAATAAACGCGAATATGCGAGGGGTCTGGGTGACTTCTTGCCGTGTGACTTTCCTAAAAGTTTCCTAGTTACCTGTAACGTATCAGGAACATGCTATATTCCAGGAAAAGCCTCAGGAAGAGCAAAACAATTAAGCTGCTAAGTTGTATTTACCTTATTGTAATCTACATCACCAGTTGCATGCTGTGTGCAAAGGGAATGTTTGGTGGTAAAGCGACCTACAGTACATCTCATTTTGCCTCAAATCAGAAGTACTTCCACCTGACTTATTAGCTCGCGCTCCGCCACACTAAATTTTAAGGGCAATTTGATTCTCCCTGTGCGGTTAGCGTTGACCCTGCGTCATTATAAAGTGTCAGTGTTTACTCTGGTAGCTAACAGGCCTTTATGGCACTCCCGCTCAGTAGGGATCCGAGCCGCCCCCCATTTTCTTGAGTGAAATCCTGGTCCTTTGTGCGCTGACCAGGGGATGTGGTGGTATGCTTATGTGCGGATTCACGCCGCGTCAGCCACCTGCGTCCTCTCCCGCCTCCGGTCTTTTTACCTTTATCATGACACCGAGCCCAAGTGGGGGAGGATAGGTGCAGCAGATGCTGCGCAAGTCTACTATTACTATAAACTAACTCACGCGCAGGTCACTGTCCCCGAGCTCACCTTGCTGTGGGGATTGGGATGAACATCGTCACGTTTGACGATCGAACTGTTGTTCAGTCAACCAATGACTGTGCAGGTCAGAACAAAGATTATTAGTCAAAAAGCGTCCTGTAGGCCGCAGATAGGGCGTGGGACAGAGCGGTAAAACCAGTGGGCACAGCGACGGACAAACTCACCGCGAGGGGTCAATGGGCCCGAGCGCGCCGAGCCACTGGGAGTAGAGAAGACGGATCTCCTCATCTGAATCCCGTGTTAAACCCATGAGAAGGCAAGTCAGTAGCTTGGCGAAGAGCATGGTTGCGTTGTTCGAGGTGCGATGGCCCTGAATAGTGCTCAGGCCAGTTCCTTCGTCGGTCACCTCCTCTGTACCGGTCATCGCAGTCGAGTCGCCAGAACCCAGAGAGCGCAGGGTCCGCACCAGCAGGCGCGAAAGATTCATTAGACCCGACGGCATACCTATTTTCCCGTCAACAGACGAGAAGGCTGCAGACAGGAGGGAAGTGGAGGGCGGTACGAGTGAGGCAAGGCACAGTCGACGCACTGGGCGGCTAGAGTGAGTGAGCGCAGAGAGCCAGGCGCAGAGCAGATCGGACAGTTCGGTGGGTGGTGGGGAGAGAAGATCGTTCGTGCCGACAAAGTGTGGTTCAGAACAGCAGAGACAACGCCTATGTAGAGAAAGAAGAATAAGAGAAAAACGGACATGACATGAAATAGGCTCATATTTTGAACGTAGTTGCACATCCCACAGCTGCAGAGAAGTCGGCAGACAACGGCCATCTGTTTAGGGATAGGGTCCTTTGGCCGCATCACTTGTCGACAGATTGTTGAGTCAGGCTGAGTGGCGCGATAAATCTAGCCGCGGCTTCAGAGACCTCCCTCATGTACGGAATGCTATGCCACGATTTTGGCTGACTATACTCTTCATTTTGCTTCCTTTGTTGCATTACTTGTCGCGTTAAATACGGTCACTCGTAATGACGGCTCGTCAATCGGTCGTTCGAACGCGGACAGCCAATCAATAAGTATCCTATCACATTCACTAAATATTGCAGTCGCCGCGCCTCCCAATCTCACTACGTGGCTGTCTCTGAAGCCCGGATCGAGTATGAATCTGAAGCGTCATGCAAATAAATCTCTTATTTTAGTGATCCAGTATAAGTAAACAACTATGGACCATCTGATTTGTTTATTATTAGGGAAAAGACGATGGGAGGAAAAAGACGAAGTGTCTGAGCTAACTTACCAGGGACACACCTCAGTGAGGACCGACTGGAATTTCTCCAATCCTGGAAGGGCTGGGAGATAGAAAAGTTTGGAAAGTACGGGTTCCAGTTGCGTCCTGATGGATAGAAGAAGGAGAAAAAAGACAATGTCGTTCAACTTTAAAACAGCCGAAAACAGTTTGCCCAAGTGCCAGAATTCTGTGTATCCCGGGAAAGAACTATACCACGTATGTCTGCCGCATAAATGTCAACAACGCTGATAAAAAAAACTACTTTCTGGGCTGCTTTAAGTGAAAAAAAAACATTGTATTCATACAGACTTTACCTGCGCTGAACGAAGATATTTGCGAAGGCTTCTGAAACTCGCTCCGGTGCAATATTATACAGGCTTACAAGATTGGCACCAACATCAGGCAGCAGTTCACTCAGCGACTCGGGTTCCAGCCTGAAGGAAACATACGGAGTTTGGAAAGAAAGCAAAAAGACCATTCACGTTTTCAGCAAACACGAGATAAAAGAAGAGGACGCTGGGCGGATAAGGCAACAATTGTAGGGCGAAGGAGGGCAGAACTCTTCTAATTTAGAACTCTGGGCAAAAAGTGCGCTCTGGCCCTGTGAAGTCCATCTAAAGCTGCAATTTCAAAGAGAGCTAAATCCAATTCCATAGCTCGGGGCTCAATGGCCGGAGTCACTCAAACTGCGGAAGTTTACAGTCATCCGGCTCATGTCCGGGTTCTAAAGCAATTTCTTTTGACGATCCTGTGACGATTTGGGAAAACAGCGCCGCGTACAGCACAATCACTGGATTGTCAGAACAACTGATCTTACCCTGGAGGTGCTAGGACTAGTCATTGCGACAAAAGTTTAAATAGCAGAAAGCATAAAACGCTATTCTTCAAAGGCAACCCTCGCAACTACTACAATTACTACTTCTGCAGACAGTAGTTTTACCGTCAGAAGCAAGACGGTCTGTCAGTGTCCTACGACAGACTTGCGCGTCACTTTGTCTAGTGAGGCTAACCTGCGCTGTGCCTACGTCACATCACTCTTCTTACGCCAGTGGCAACGGAACTCACCAAAATGAGAGGGGTCCTAAAGGTCACATTCTGCGGGAGAAGTAGCGCTCTGGCTCTTACTTCTGAGCGGGACAGAAGAATTCCGTGAAATGGCTACTTTACAAGCCACGACTTCTAGAGCGTTGTAACAGTGTCAAAAGCAGGATTGATCACTTACAATGTGGAAATAAGCGCTGAAGCCAAGCTGGGCGATCTCACCGACTCTTCACTCTCCCATATCTCACTAACCTGCCCGAGGCAAACAGACTGGGAATGCGATTGGGCGCAGTAGCTACCGCCAAACAAGGGACAACTACTATGACCAGTACAACATTACGGTTCCTGTAGATGCATCTGTTACCATTTTAACTGTTAGACGGCAGACCCCAGCAACGCAATTACCCGTCGTTCCTGATTGGTAGGAGAGATGAGTGGAGCAGCAGGCAACGCCGACGATTCTTTATTATACTATCCTAGTGGAAGGGTCTAAGTTTTTTAACAGGCGGACGTAAAAAACACTCACAGTTTTAAAAACATTGTCCACAGCTGTACCACAACGTTCGGCTCAACGAACTTGTACCGCAGGCAGAGCCTAAAGTAAAATCGAACTTTGGTAAGGATTACAACATTTTTCGAGGTAAGTTCATAAACGTATCAGATCTCAACATTGACGGTGGCTTGTGGAATTAAAAGCTTTCTGGTGGGTGATTTTGCCAAAAAAACCTCCAATAAAGAACGGGGAGTTTACCTAACAGTTCAGAGGATGCCAAATTAAAAGTAGCACTCAAGTGTCGGGCAAACAAGCCTACTTGCATAATATCAGGGTTGAAAGGTTTATCATACGTTTGCCTTCAACGGCATTTCTAAACTGCAAAATCGACAAATAATTATAGCCGGAAGGAGAAAGTCCAAAACAAAGGCGGAAAGGTCATACTGTGATGGAACAAAAATTAGAGAAAGGGTGGAGAGAGAGAGAGATGCGGTGAAGGAGTGAGGCTCACTTTAGAGTCGCGATAAATTTGGCTCGCATACGGGAGACAGGGTGGGTTCCAACTAAATCCATGAAAATGGTCAGGCTCAGAAGAGCTCGTTTTCTTTCTTCAAGAGGGGACTCGTCGTCCAGCAATCGGCAGTCGAAGAACGCGAGAATGCCACATAAATGTTGCCCCAGAAACT
>CACRXP010000411.1:249332-320492 GCA_902702965.1 Spirometra erinaceieuropaei | reverse complement strand
CATCTCTGAGAATAGATAGAGTGCTAGATCCGAGACAGGCTGACAACTTGTCGATCTAAGGTCAAAAGAACAGTTTCGGCGTCAAGGCAAAGAGGTTTTGTAAGCGAACTGGCAAACGGTGCCATAAATTATGAGGAAATTTTGGGAAACTTCACAAATATGGCAGAAAAATCATCCCCTCCCGCTTGATGCAGGAAAAAAAACAGTCAACAGGCTCCATTTGGCACCATAGTGTCTAATATCAACTGGGAGACTGGCATTAACTCTAGTGAAGCAGTTTCTTCATGATAAAGCCAACTGTTTTACTCTATCCTAGAACTCCTACTAGAACGTAAATTACAGTAACAGTGTATTAGGTAAGAACCAATTCCTTTTAATCGTGAATATATACGCATATGTAAAGCAAAAATGGGCAGAAATTATAACCCTAGGATATAGATGAAATGAGAGGAAACGGACACCAAAAACCATAAGCTTGTTGGTCAATGCATTCAAATAGCATAACAGGCACTTTTCCTGGCTGTAGTCTCGCAACGCAGCGGCCAAGTATTTTCTTGACTGAAAGTTGGGTCGCATCGTCTGCTCACGTACGGCGAACGAGTAATACGTATGAGACATATCGATGTATAGGTGTGAGAAGTAACCGTCAGAGATTCAGATCTCGAGAAGTTCCAAAACCCCCTCGCCGCCGGCTGACGCCAGTACCTTGGTATCGGCGAAGTTGAATTCCTGACAAGCCTCCGGAGTGTAGGTAACGACGAGGGTCTGTGTGTCTCCCACCAGAACCACTAATCGGAGCGCCGTTACTCGTGAGCTCATTCTGTTTGTGTGACCTATGTTGGGAAACAGAAAGTGCCAGCGTGAAAACTGATACGCAATGCCAAACTCCTCAGCGGCATTCGGCGGACGTTAAATCTACCTGAAAGCCCAGGGTTAGTCAGGCCATTATCATCTCTCCAGGCGTGTGAACCTGTCGTGAAACCGGATGTTGAGTTCGCAGGCTACCTTCTAAAGCACATTGCTCCGCAGGTCTTGATCCAAGGCTCAGAGACCGGAGTGGCAAATGTTCGTTTTTTTCGCGAAAACGGGGCCTTAACGCATGGTTCCCAGCATCGCAATGGTAGTAACCGCAAACGTAATGGACATCGTCGTTGTTAGCAGCGACAATGGCGGTACCTTCCGTTTATCTGTTACCTCTTCCTGCCAACATCTGCTGAAAATACCTTTCTCTAGACCATGAAATCTTAGGCTGCTCCCACATTCCCAAACCATTGTTGACTGTTTCGCTTGCGTTTTTCGAAGGCAAATGAGGTCCGCGCGCTGAGTGAAACGCTAACACCCTTATCACTGAGGCATTGGTCCACGCTTTGTCGGCATCTATGGGAAAAACAAACATGACGAGAGGAGTGGTGTTCACCTATGCTTCCCATGTAGTTTGTCGTGCTTCTTGGAAACGCACGCCCTTCTAAAGCCTCTAATAAGGGGAAATGGAAACGTGACGGCTATCACGGACAATTAGTAGCCACCATTGTTATCACAGTACAGTTGAGCAGCTACTGACAAAATGTGGGTGCGTGTGTTGTAGTGGCCGACCTCCTTTGCTCAAAAGTGTCCGCTTAAACGTGATTGGTGGAAGTAACAGCAGTTAATCCCGTACTGCCTTGCTGTGACTAACCTTATCTCTCGTCCTTGGCAACATCTCTCCCTGTTCTTTACTCCTGATTGCGTACACCATGTATTTTTCCTACTAGCCGCCATTGTCCTCGCCAAGCAAATCACGAAACGAAGCTACTTATAGCCTACGTTTTGCTGTGCGGTATGTGGGTTGATCAGGTATTACGCTGATGCTTAGCCGATCTTGTGGTGCCTTCCACCCTAACACAAACCATCGCAGTCTTCACTATGGCCAATCCTACGCACGCCAGTGAGGACGCACTGAAAGTCGTGCCTTGGGAGGCTGTCAACTGACATGCTGACTCGATCCGCATGTAGAATAAGGACCAGACTGCACTTATTTCCTCATACCATTACCCCTATGACACCTTTCACTTTTGTGAAACTCGAAATCCCCTTATCTTTAGATTTGGTTTGTGTCAGGCAACGGGCCAAGTCATGCAGGTCACATGTAGAAGGTGATTCATTCTCACCAGCCGCGTATCCCACAGTTATCTCCGATCGTTTTGACTTTGCTTTGCCACTTGGGCATGGTGAGAGTGGGAGGAGATTGAGGTAGATGCGACGCATGTCTGCCTTACCGTAAACAGAGTTACTCACGAGTCACCCCATGGGGTCTCCGGAGCTGTGATGGTTCTGCTCTTTTCTGTGTACTAACCTCCTGGTTAGTATCTGCGCTCCCTAACCTTCAGGCCGTCTGTCGATTAAGATTTTGGCGTCAGTTGTGGTCTTTTCTTTAGTGGGTCGTGTGTTATGTACTTTGGACCAATTTTCATGCATATGAGAACTGACTTATGTCCGCGATGTGTCCAGGGAGGGTTGTAGATTGATTGACAGGCGCACAAATTCCTTTCTGTGCGATAGGATCGTGCTTTCTAACCTGACACCCAGCACTACTTCGTGGCTGTACGACTCTGTGCCGCCCGCATTTGTTACCAGAACTGGGAATTTTTATGTTAAGCTTAGTTTGGTTTTGAGCGATGGAACAAACGTGTAGAGACACCCGTGGGTTGAAGCCAGCCGCTATATCCAATCACATTTCCAATCGTATTTAACTAGTCTTATTCTTGAAGAATTAGGGAGCATGGGAAAGCTGATAAGGTCTATGCCGGTAGGAGTTCTCACAATTACTATTCAGTTCAGACGAATTTCCCCACTGCTCCGCCCCATTGGCATTATTCACCTGCGGGCTTGAATGACGAACATTCTTTGGTGCACGTTGGTATGCAAGAATTTGTGGTCAGATATGATTATGTAGTCGCATCTGAGGTAAACAAGGCCAGCCACCTGTAATACGGGAACGGTAGAAATAGGGGATTTTTGCAGGTGGAGCCAAGAAACGCACAGGAGACGAGACGACGTATGAATCGATGCCAGCGCTCGTGTTAGGTCTATCAAGCTAGAACTTTTTCTGAGAATCATCAGAGGCGTTTGGACACATGACATTTACCATGGTGGACGGGACGTTCGTCGATGTCTCTGTTTCGGCTTCTTTGGAAGCATCTTCCGAAAGTAGCCGTCCGTCTTCCTTGGCCTTTGTCTAAAATGCCCCCTTAAACGTGATTGGCGGAAGAAGTGTTAAGCCCGTACTGCCTTGCTCTGTGACTAACCTTATCTTTCGGCCTTGGCAACATCTCTCACTGTTCTTTACTCATGATTACGTACAGCATGTATGTTCCCTACTAGCCGCCACGGTCCTCGTCCAGCAACTCGCGAAACGAAGCTGCTTCTAGCCCACGTTTTTCTGTGCAGTATGTGGATTGACCAGATATGAAGCTGATGGCCGATAATGTGGTGCCTTCCCCCAACACAGGCCCTCGGAGTCCTCACGACAGTTTGGCCGTCGGGCCCGACAACGTCCACCGTGGGCCCCACTGCAAGGTGAGGCAGGCACAGCAACTGGCGCGTGAATTAATTTATAGTGATAGTGGACTTGCGCAGCATCTGCCGCACTCCCCGCCCCCTCCCTGTACCTGGTGCCAAAAAAACGGTCAAGAAGACCGGAGACAGGGGAAGGGCGCAGGTGGCTAACACGGCCGGACCCGCACCCCCTGGTTCACAACAAACACTTGACTAGGATTTTAACTAATAACAACAACAGTGGGGCGACAGGGATTCTAGTTAACGCGGCGTGAGTGGGCAACTGGGCCCGCCATCGCACCCCGAATGTTGGCATCTGTTACGGTGAGCATTGCGATAACGCCTGCGAGAATCCACTGTGGCCCCCGTGTTGGTCCAGCGCATCTGCCGCAAGGCCCGTTTGGGGGGGGGCGCAATCCTCACTGTGACCAGTCCTGCGTATGTCAGCGATGACTCACTGAAAGTCACACCTCGGGAGGCTGGCAGCTGACAGACTGACTCAATCCGCGTGTGTAATAAGGATAAGGCTGCAGTTGCTTCCTCTCTACATGACCCCTATGGCACCTGTCCCCTTATCATTAAGTTTGGATTGTCAGGCAACTGACCAGGTCATGCATGACACACGTAGAAGGAGATTTATTCTCATCAGTCACGAAGCCCACAGCTATTCAGGGCGTTTTGACTTTGTTAGGTCACTTGGGCATGGTGAGGGTGGGAGGAGAGTGCGGTAGATGTAACGTATGTCCGCCTCACCGTAAACAGCGTTACGCACGAGCCATCCCTGCGGGTCTCCTCCGGGGGAGTGACGGTCCTTGCCGCTTGCGACTGTCCAACTATCGTACATACACTCCATTGTAGTGGCCGACTTTGATGGTTCAGACCTAAATTTGCGCCGATGAAGCGTTGTGGAGAGCGAGAGCAGGGAGGCATCGCCCCCTGTCAGGCACTGCGTGAGATTTCGTCTCCATGTAGCCTGACTAGAATTTAACGCTAGTGCACGATTTGAAGTGAAAGAAAGAGTGGGATCGGTTTTGCGCGACCCTTCGTCAGAGCAGCAGGTCCGAGGCATTTCGAGCTAAATGATAACTCAGAAGGCTGACAACAAATGCGATGACCCGGCCATTCGAACCATGAAGCAAGTTCTGATAGCACCTTCCTAATATAGCCCTATCGAAAATGTGAGACCTCGGCTGATGATTCCGCGAAGTGGAGAGAGGGCACGAGCGCGGTGCGCGTAGACGAGACTTTATGCTCTACACTCACATTTATTGCCGGCGAACTTGGATTTATCCTATTATTTGGACGTTGTGGGCGTGGGAAAAAGGGGGCTAGGTAGACACCGAGGAAGTTTTCCCCCGTAAACTGATTAATTTGAGAGTCGTTGGCAGCTGCCCGGATGGTCGTTTTAGATGATAATATATTATTCTTGGCAAGGTCAGTCAGGCAGTAGAGATGGAACATTGCCGAAAGTGAACAGTTTTCCGAATATGCATGTGATTACCTGGACATAGGCTGCTCCCACTACACAGTGGGCGTGTTGATGAGCGAGGGCGATGCGGCAGATGGCTGCCACCATCTCCCTTAATAAATCAGAGTAGACAAAGCCGGACTGATTGACGGAAACGCAGTTGGTACTGACACCGGCATCGACAATGAAGCTGCTCGCATGCCCTATTCCGCCGTTCTCCTCCGCTATGGTAACTGCGGGGGCTGCTAGCGCTGCGGACACTGGTTCCGTGCCCTGGAATCGGGACAGTCGCCGGCTGAGGGTGCCCCAAGTGAGAAGAAGGGCCTCGGCGCGGAGCAAAAGTGATTCGTTCGCAGCGGCCTGACAGTGACCTTCTGCCTTCTCCGCTAGGTGTGGGAAGCCGTCTAGTGGCATGGCGCTGTTAAGACCAGAATTCAGTTCTCGTTGTACTTGAACCCATTTGCATGGGTCTGAAGGTAGCAGGTTGGCGCAGAGCTCACCAAATATGTCGCTACGGGAGAACAGTCGAGATGTTTTAACAAACTTCTGTCCGCTAATTCCAAGATAATTCAACCATGTAAGTGCATAAACAGGTCCTCTGTTGTACTTTGACAGAGTACGAGAAAACGAGTAGATGTAAACTGTGGATTTGAACCATCATCAGGTATGCACATGTGTAGTTTTTAATCTTAAGAGAACTAGGACTGTTAGGCGGTCAGGTTTGTAGGCTCGCCTCCAAAGTAGTCCAGGGAAATATAGGAAAGAAAACAATTTAAGGTGTGTACGGCCTCACGAAGGTTGAGTCTTAAGTGAGGGAAAACAGGTTGGTTGACAACTGAGTGGATATGACAGACAGAACGAACGGAACAAAGTGTTTACAGTCTCACAGCAAATTCTGTACCCAAGTTATTGGTCTCTAAACGACCGCGAAGAGGAAACGTCAAATAGAAATGACTGGATGAAACAAAAAAGATAAGAAAATGAGGAAACGAAATGTAGAATCACTGGTGACAGGAGATGCCCTGAGGGGACTGTTATGTAACAGTGCGCTCCGGGAATACGCGAGAAGAAAGGTCTGGCGAATTTTAGCCAAGGACTCCAAGTGGCATCTAGTCGTAATGAGTGACTGTTTCAGAAACGGAAGTCTCACTTCAATTAGTTCTTACTCATTAAGAGAAGTTAAACAGCGTGGAAAATGCGGGATGCCGGCTACACATAAAGTGATCCCACTGTTATTTACGTATAGCAGATGAAGGATATGGCTGAAAGTGAAACAGTATGCGAGGGTGGAGTGTAAAAGTAGCCAACGACGACCAACCTCAAAGAGACTATGTGGAGAGGGTCAGGTTGTGCGTAGAGGGTAAGAACCAGGCGGCAGAATTCAATAACTTCATCCGAAGTGACTATCGTCCAGGAAACATGTTGAGCGATGTGACAGGCCAGGGCGATTTTCCCTACATATGAAAATGAGATCAGTGAATGGCGTTTGAAGGGCTCAATCGAAGGAATTGGGCAATATGCTAGCTATAAAAAACTACTCCAGAGACAGCCATCAGACCAAAATAAAGTAGCGTTGCTTCATGATAACCCAGCAGCCCTTCTTGTGAGATGGCACTATGCACACTCATACACACATATAAAATGTAAAAATAGAAGACGCCTGAGGCGGTGAGAGAAAGGTGAAGATATATATGGAAAATATTAACTAACTTTCTGGCCCAATTCTTAAAGGGCAGGATACGAACTTCAGTAGCACAGAAGTCGTTTGGCAGTCAGGAGTGGATGACCAGATTTCTGCGTCTGCTGGTTGCTCCCGGGAAAGGTGCCTGGCGGCAGTGGTGGTGGTGGCTTAGCCACGTGAAGCAATCAAAATGTTGGATCCGACTGCCCTGTTTAGTGTGCTTGGTCCGAGGAATTTCTGCATGACTTCCCGATTAAACGCCCGTGGAGTTTTTCACGCATTGTTAAGTGTCTTACCAAATAAATCATCTGTAGGGACTTGGAAGTATGATTTGCTATAGCTGGATCTTAGTTATTGCATGTTACTGGTCGCTTAAAAGCCAATCAGACTACTTTTGTCATGATTAATTGAAACTTTTATTGTACTTGAAAAAGTACGATTTAAAACTTGTTGTCATGTAGGATAAAATATGCCTCGTAATAAACGCTCAAGAGGGTAGTTAAACATGTGGGGCGCCTAACTGCTTTGATAATTCGCTGACCTCCCGTAAGGCACGTTTTGGATAGGAAGTACAACGGCGGGCTTACCGGAATTAATCGTTTGTGAAGGCAGGGGTAGATCAAACTGTCGTAGTAGTTGGAGGAGAAAGGAAAATTGAAGGTCGGCTACCTGTTCTCTCGCCTTTGTCGGGGCAGTCTCTCTCGGATATCGAGAACAAGAGCAGGTCAGTCTGAGACCCTCACATGGAGAGGCGACCCATGAAAAGCAAATTGCGAGGCGAGCCAACTCCAGGATGCCGCGGACGTTCCGCTCAAATTCTTTAACAGGGGGTTTTGATAGAGGCCTTTGGGAATGACGGGCATGTGCGATCAGTGGGAGGCAAGTCAATGATACGTGTCTACTGCTTTTGCTCAAGTAGCACAGGTTACAAAAAGTAAAAAATGAGCAAACAGGGCCGTAGGTGTCGACCGATAAAAGCAGTAGACAGCAGCTTACCTAATCAGGATCCTGAGGAGCTCCACCAGTGGGCCAGCAACAACCCAACGACCCTTCACGGTTGCAAGGCCCAACGGCGGAGGCATGGAAAGGGGCCGCAACCAGTGATCAAGGATACCTAGCTGACATACGGTCAGGGCTGCATCCGCAACGATATCCAGGGTAAAATTCATGTAGTTGGAACGGCAGAAGGCAGAAAGAAGGATAGCGATTCGCAAACCAAGGCCCAACAGACAGTGATGCTCCAAAGAGTCCGGCGACAGTTGCTGGAAGACAGTAAAAAATGATTTGACATTGACGCTAATATTGTGTGAGTGGCAGGCGCCTTGGAGAGCAAAACGGTGAAAGTGCTCACATTAATGGCAGTCAACAGGTCCGTCAAACACTTCACTTCCGTTCTGTCCAGATCAAGGACAATGAATTCGTCTATAGGCAGAAAATGGGGGTCAATGTTTTACAAAAAAATCCGACAAGATGAAAAGATAAACATGTTGCGAAATACGAATCATAACCTAGAGAAGCCTCCAAGAGGACGATTAGGATTCGAAGCTGAAAGAGAAGTTTCGGTTCGTGCATTCCAGGATGGACAATGGCCCGAAATAGTTGTGGCAACACGAGTCCCGGCAACGATGAAACAGCATCGCAATGTCTGTAATGGAAAGTAAATAGTAAAGACAAGATGGGAATCAATATAACATGGAAATGACAGATCGCAGCTCAACAGTTACAAAACTAAGCTTCGAGTAGTGCACTCGAAAACAATGTAGTAATCCAGCTTCGCAGGGCAACTAGTGAATCAATGACACCAGTTATATCCAAATAAACGTCGATTTATAACAAAACATGTTCGTTTCGCCCGATACAATAAGTACATGCACCTATTTCTAGTCGTAAGAATCAGAAGTGTGGGGAATGAATTTATATTTGGATACTGTACAAAAATTTGATTTCGGGGTTGTACGAAGTTTGTTATCCTATGACAAGCTCATGTTAAATGACGACCCTTAGGGAATTCCCGAATAAATTTTTTAATGTTTAATGTTTTAATGTTGTCTACTGGGGGTATGAGGCGTAAAACACTAGAATAACACAATTGGTGTTTTGGCGAGGCACCGTCGTCCAGATTGAGAGCTCTAACCTTACTGAGTTTATATGTGAGATGGGATAGTTGTTTCAAGGCATCAGTTGGGGACAATAGCACAAAGCTTACTCAGAGTCAGTGGTATAGAGAGTAGCAAGGGAGGCTGAAACAGAGGCCGAGACCTGCAACCAATCGAGCTCAGTTAAGCTGGCGTCAGAAAGGAAAATAAGACTGAGGTCGGAAATAACGGAGTTGATGGAATCTCGGCCGAGTTGTCGGAGGCAGGTTCCAAAAAACTGAACAGCCTGGAAGACAGTAAAAATAAATTTCAAACGTAAGATGCAAAACGGACACAGGCACTAGTGCAAAAAGACTAATATTTACTTCATTCCATGTGCGGTCATAGGTTTCAACATAACCCAGTATGTCAGCAGGATTTTCTTCGACGGAAAAGAGGTCGTTAAAATAGCTTTCGGTGCGGATGATGGCATAAATTTGATGCCATAATTCGTAGATAGTTTGATCCTGAGATGATGTACTTCTGAGGCCGGAAAATTCTTGCAAAAAGGTCATTATGGAGACGATCAACTGCATTTTCCTGGGGAACCTCAAGGTGGGGTAGCGATCTAGACAGATTACGCAGACCTGAAAGACAGCGTTGATCATGATGCTGGATGTATAATTCGAGAGAATCGATGAAATCATCAGTAGAAAAGCAGAAGGCAGAAATTCTCTACGAAATACCTGCAGAAGCTGTTTAATCTGCTCGAAACCCGGACAGGGCCAGAATTCGACAGCCGGAAGAAGGCTAGAAAGTTTTCTCAACACCTGGCAGCACAAAAGCACAAATTTATCTGGCCCGGAATGCTCACGGAACGTTACAGTGCAGTCAGATGTGTCAATCTCTGATAAGAAAGGCAGAGAAATAAGAGCGTTGGCGACGGCTTTGCTAGTGAGACCAATCCAATCAATTGATACTGAAGTTACTGGATAGTGCAGCTGGCCGACCACATCAATGTAGGTAGAGAGAGCCTCCAGTGCTTGCTGTAGAGTGGAATGTACATGCAATCAGGGTAAGTAATATAGATGACAAGACGTCAGTGATAACAGTGAAATAATAATATGAAACACAATTCGGCGGAAAGACTGGAATTTCGGTCGAATGCAAAAAGGACAAGTAAAACGACTTCAGCACTGCATATGATGAAGATGTGCGAGGTCAGATTTAAGATTCTTCACATACCCACTTCCCATTCAGATCACTGAGTTCAATGGCGTCAGTCAGGAAACTTAGTGCAGGAGTCATCAAACTTGTTCGGAGGGAAAGAAGAAATGGAAGGAACTGTCCAACTAGTCGACTACATTTCAGATAGAAACATCCAGAAAGGGCTGTTTACCTGGCCATGGTAACAAATTTGTAGGATTCAGCAACTTTTTCCATCGTAATAGGAAAAAAGCTTAGTTCGATGTTGTTGTTCTAAAGGATTGATATGCATTTATGGTTGTATTTATGGAAATCAAAACTACCAAAATCAAGCGGTCGCCTATTGACGAGAACATTTTGAGGGTAAAAGGATTTATATCTTTTTGAGTTTGCTTGTCATCAAACGCCTCAATATTCTTCAGAACATCTTTCGAGAAAAATAATGCAATTTTGACGAATAATTTGCTTACGATTGGCTGCCGAAATAAAGTTACGGGCGTGGAAAGGGATGTCTGAGAGAAGATGACACTCAAGCGCTGAAAAGAGTTGAGCAGCTGCTGCTATAGAAGCGTATACTTGGCGAAAAGAGCCACGGACAGCAACCCAAACGAGACGATGGAAGCACCAGGTCACAAATGCTTAAGACAGAAAAGAAATGTTAACGGCAGAAGAGTGACATTCGGAATAATTTGGGCAGATGTGCTGTAGGCTAAAATCCAAACAGCAATAAAAATTGCGTGTTAAGTTATGCTAAGTTGTGCTATGTTATGTTCGGGCTTTCGAAAGGATTGTGCAGACAAAATAAAAATCTGCGGGTAACAAGAAAAAAGACTATTAAATTAGGAATTTACCGCCTTTCCCTGGTACAACACACCCCCATACAACAATGTTTTTCGTGGACATGGAAACACCAATATCACTCCAGCGTCACTGCTGTGCACTGTTAATAATGTCTACAAGAACGGTACCGGTAGAACCAACCAAAAAATAATACCATCCCATATAAAGGAGCACATATTTAAACTGTTCACTTTTCACTAAGTCTTACATCGTCTTGGCGCTAAACCCCGTCTCTATGACCCCACGTGAATATGATTAAAATATAGACGATATCAATAGAAGTAATGCCCTGTTTTGTTCCCGTATAAAGTTACCACGGTCACTTTTTTCTGAGGCTTGATGGCATACACCAAGCAAATAAGGTGAGCGCACTTCCACATGCACAATTTCCTGGGTAGAAAGCCAAACGTCGATGAAAATACTTGGATCCGTAGGAAATTAGTACGGTGAACATAGTGTGGGAGGGATCATTTCCGAGGTCTATAAATAGATGTGGACAACTTCGTTGGGATTCCAACGAAAGCAAGCAGCAATTACCTAGGCATGAATATCAAGGACAGCTGAATTTTAGTCATTCCGACGCAACGAAAAAAATCACTTCATGGGGTGCTTTGTTTCACCCAAGAGCAGGTTAAGCATTGATGCAATCAACATTTTTAATGCGTTATTACACATTTATAATGGTTGCATTTCAGAAAAAGAATTAAAATTTGCTTTGGAACTTCCACTGCCGTGCGACAAAAAGGGAAGAGAGATTAGACTGTGAGAACGTGGTATTAAAGGACTCACAGTGAACATCCTCCCCTGTCAAAGTTTGAAAGATGTGATAATGTCTCCGGCAAAAAGCATTCTCAACACACATCAGCAGTGGTAGGAGAGCTACATCTTCCTGCACTTCATTGCGGGTAAGATTAGAACATATTTCATCAAGGATGCAATAAACCAGCTTCACGGTGTCCTCGGGAAGAATGCTTAAAGGAATGACAAATTTTTGGTGAAAGTTACCTTGAAGATTCACTGAACGAGGCAGCAGCATCGAAAGTTGACAGCAAGGATTTTTTCTTCTAGAATACAAGGTGGCATGACTTTCGTATTTATGATTACCACATCCATGCGAAAAACGGGCGACGAATTGCGCTCCCAATGCGGCCCTCGGAGAATTATCAACAGATTGAAAGTGTCAATATCCCTATCAGGTAACTTAAACAATCCTTGACGAAACTCGTCGCTTTTATGTGGAGACAACAAATTGGACGAAAGAGAAAAGAAAATTCAAAGTTATATTAGTGTCTTTCTAACGTTCATATGTCGATCGCTGATCAAACGAACTCGCAAGGACAGGCCTGACGTCGGATAAATGGCCTAATCTTGATAGTAATCGGATGCCGTATTAAGTAAGGGACATTGTCGAAGATTGTCAATGAAAAAGAATTTTGCGCATCGCATTTTCAGAAGAATTCAGTTCTTTGTTCGAGACAGTGTCAGGTGCTTAGAAGACCCTGCTTTTATATGAAATTGTCTCATAACTCGAGGTATATCACACCTTGTTATATCATAGTTATTGCAATATGGCAAAACGAATTCATGCACAGCGGTTTTGGGTTATATTCAGCGTGATATAAATATAAACAGATTTGTACATTACGATCGCTCTGTATAAATTTTTTCGGAATTTCGCCAAAACCCTGTTGAGTTAATCATTCACTGGAGAGAGCTAAGTTTAATTATTCGGACGTCTTCTGCGAGCATTTATATACTCCACATATGGTGTTCGGACAAAAAATTATTGGGACATAGTCAAGCAAATATTTCTTGAAGACCTGCAGCGATCTCACTCCGCAACTGATACCGTAGTTTATTCCTTGGTCTTTTTACCCATTTTGTAAGTGTTTGAGACCAAGAGTTGGTCTGGACGTATGCGTGTGCAGGTTCACTGAGAGTTCACTAAGATGACAAATGGGCTGATGCTGAAACTTTAGTTAAAAGGGCGGTGATTTCTATAGTTCATGCAATGCACACTAACGACTGCCTGTCCGAAATTAAGGAATATCAAGGAGTTACTTTTTGGCCAATATAATTCGGCCGAGCTAATTATATCAGCAGTCGAACTGAATGCTCATCTAATTACTTCGCAAAGACCAAAAAGGATTTAGAACCCCAGGTATCCCCAAAACCTAGGGTTATGTATAACTGGTTGACAGTGGCTAACATGCCAGTGATTGCCATCTTAGTCACCCTTGCCTTAAGGCTGTGGACAAATTTGTCCACAGCCTCCCCTTTTAACACATGTCCGTGATAATTTATGGTCAAGATAGCTTGCCGCACTCCTATTCGCCAAATATGATGAAGAAAAGGAAATGAGTTCTTGGATGGAATTGTTTTTGTTCCGATTTTCATAGGTTCCCCCTTTCCATCTCTATAATAGTGCGGTGACTTTTCAGTCTGGCTTTGATTTACCCCGCCTTTCGGTCTGAATTATAGTATAAACGTGCTCGACGTATTTACTTCGTTTAATGCACACGGTTTACGATACTGCCAGCACATGAAGTAGCCCATCCACTTTTTACTAGCCTTGGCCTATCCGAGGTGGACTATTGGGGGGCTCGAATGACTTTTTCAACTTTTCGAGGCTGAGCTAAAATTTCATATGCCGGGCACCTAATTCAAAGTTCTGATTTCAATAGTCTTCAACCATTCGGCTTGTCTTTTATCTGTAGTCCATATAACAGAGATAAGCTAGGAGAAGGCTGGGGTCACATTGATCAGCCGTGCTTCCAATGACTGAGTAGTTTGCTATTTACATTATATTATTGGCCTGATTAAATAACTCCTCAAACAACTTTAAAAACCCCGCCAGTTTATTTACGTACTAATGGTAATCGAAAAAGTGTCTTCGGAAAGTTAATCAAAAAGTCTGCGCCGAGTCAGGATCGAACCCTGCCAGAGGGTGGCGAGATTAATGTTGCTACCAACGGGCCACGGACGCGCAGCAGACGGCTAAAAAAATGATGGAGTAAACGATGCACATTTTATAAGTGAATATGCTGTCGGGTTTTCTGCTATCAAATCTATCCTGCCAAACGGGCCCAAGAATTTCGTAAGCTTAGTGGAAGACAGCCACGAAGACGAAAGCTGTGTTGCGTGTTGTTGACTTCTCCGAAAAGCTTTGGAGATGGGGAATGAGATAGTAATAATATTAATAATAAGAATTTTTATTAAAGACCCATCGGGGTCCACTCAAAGAAAGTAAAATAAAATTACATGCGAATTTTTGACGAGGTTGGCAGAATCTGTACAAAATGCAATATATAGTTGCTGATTTAGTAGTCTGTTGAGAATAATGACAAGCGAGAGGTGACAAAACACTTAAAAATTTAAAATTGATTGGATTAATTTCACAGGAGTAAAGAACCCCTCGATAAAAAATAATAACAGAAAAATGAGGTCAGGGCTGGTCTGTATGTTGCGGTATATAACGGATTACAAGCGGACATTCTCAGGGCAGAAATAAATGTCAACCTTGAGGGGTAGGTTTGCGGGTCGGACAGGACTGGCATGCATGTGGTATTGTTTACGCAATTCAGAGCTGACACCGCCAGGGCAGGATTGATACGCCGGATGGGACTCTTCGCGTCCAAGAGGCCAGACGAGTGGAACGCACACGCGATCGGCTACACTACGCTTCGAGCGCAGCCGAGGAGTGGGCAAGGGAGGTACGACCAGAATACTAGTAGACGGTGAATACTGAGGGTTCCGCCATGAGCGTCGACAGAACGCATGAGGTCGAAATGCGGGAGATGACATCAAGAACCGCGAAAATCGTCCCTATGGGGAGGAGTGGTAGCACTGGATATAGAAATCAATTCAAAACAGGGTTTCTAATGAGATAATCGACGGTTACCTCTTGATCTACCACTAAATCCCAGGAGGACTCTTCTCGAAGTCAAGAAGCTGAGTGTTCGGGAATAAGATCGTTAAACGAGCCTTTATACTTTCCAGTGTAAGGTGTTTGTGTAATTTTTACTTGAATACCAGTAACTTAGGCGATGAACTAACTTCTGGTGGATGATTATTGCAAAGGAAGGCATATTTGGAGGCAAAGAAGAGAGGGCGTTTAGATGTAGTGCAAAGAGGCGGCGAAATCACCATGAAGGAGTTGCGCGTTGCATAAGACTGATCTCTCGCAGTGAGAGTATCAATGAGTGGAAGATTGGAGCTAGAGTTGATGCGAAAAAGGAAGCAAAGGCCAGCTTCGAGTCTTCTAACCCACAAAAACTTCATGTTCGCCAGCTGACATCTCTGAGTATAAGAAATACTGGACGAAGCTTGAGAGAACAGTTTCCGGGTGAAAACCCTCTGAACATTTTCGATTTTATTACGGTCGCAGGCGTTCACTAAAGCGAAGAAAGGACAGCAATATTCGAGGACGGGAAGAACAAACATTTGATAAAGTCTTAGCTTCATTTCCGGAAGGAAAAAATTATGCGATATGAATCCACATATCTGCGCGGCTTTGGCAGAGATTCTATCTGCATGAGGTGATAAAGCAAGCTTATTTGTATAACTTAGACCTAGGTCCTTTATGGTGAGGCATTCTGAGAGTGGGTTATTCTGAAAAATTATGGGACCAGGGAGTTTGGCAGGACCAAGTGACATGAAAGTACACTTGGATGATGAAAACTCCATTTGCCATGTTGAACATCACCAATGCAAGTGTGTGCTTAACGTAGATGCAGATTACCACACGGCGGCTGTCTTGACGATCATTTCGAAAGCAGGTATAGCCTAGAAGAGAGAGTTCGGAATTATTGATGGCAGTTGCTGTACATGCCTCAGTTACAAAAATAATATTGACGGTTACTTTATGAATGTGCCTGGAGTTAGTAAGGATCTGGGAGTATCATTCTCCATCAGTCTTAACCTTTCGGAAAACTGAGCCTTGGTAGTCTCCAAAGCATGCAGAGTCACCGAGTTTATTCTCCAAAATTTAAGAACTAGCGATATTCGAATGCGCCTTTACAAAATGTACGTTAGACCTAGCCTGGAATACTTTTCCTTTTTAGCTAGCCTCATGCGTGCTGCTGAGCAGAGTAAAAAAGAATCCGTCTAGCATTTTATTACCAAAGGAGTTTTAACTTCGTAACGCCATCATTTGTCAAACCATGAACGTTGAGGGCTTACAAGCCTTGATCTCTCGTGTTTTTGTTGATTACAAAAGGGAATATTTTGCTGTTTAGGCTTTTAAACAGTCGTACGTTTAGCTTGCTTACCACTTTTAAAACATACTGACCACCCTTGACGTAATAGCCACCACGAGGTCTTTTTATTTTTGTCTCTGGTAATTACCGGTAAATGTCGTCAGTTTTTTTCTGTGAACACATTTGCAATTTGAGAAAAGTTACCCAGGAGTAGAAAAATTCTACAAAATTATCCAGTGTTTAAGAGAATTATTACTCTTTTTTTGCACGCAGAGAAACTCCGAGAATTTTCGGACGCTGAATCCAAGGAATTAATCTGCCGTAGTGATGTAGTTCGTGGCCTCTGGTCCCCTGGCCGGTCTCGTCAGGTGAGAACTGGTGTTGACTCTTCAGCCCAAACACTAGGGACAATTTCTTCAGCCGACGCGAGCAAATGTTCTCCAATGCTTCCGTTAGGTCCAGTCAAAATCATGAAAAGAAATGAAGACTGAAAACATCCGATGCAGTGTTAACCATCCCTTTCTGGACTGACGTAATATCACGGGCAGGAGGATTTTTTCTTCTGAACCATGCAAACTATCCAAAAACACCATAATCGATATACACTTCCTCAGAAATTTTTTTCAATGGTAGCCCGTTCCATGCTTTATCCCTCTTTGGCAATGCCTGTAAACTGCTATTAAATACACTTATTATTGCGAAGAGGTATATAGTTCCATTGAACGAACGCCGTACGATGGCTTGACATCGGCATACCGCAGGATAAAATTGCATTTTTGATAACTATTCAGATTCTATGTGCCCAACTGTATAACAGCGAAAAGCATAACCGTATATCCTGAAATCTACTGAACCCCAGTGGATAAGGTTTTCTGTTAATATAAAATGTCAGCGTAAACTTAATAATTTCTTCATACCGCAAAGTCAACTGCTTCACTGGAATGCAATCAGGGGGGGGCACGGTATGTCTGTGAAGGCAATGAAGGATCTGCGCTATACCAGTAACGCTTATCAAAACAAGGTTGAAGCCGATCAGAGCCGAGGATGAAGTTAAGTGAGGCGCATTACAGCTAAAGACAGAAGAAGTATATTACTCTGAAGCTCATGTTTCACTAATGGGTAGACGTACGGACACAAACGTACCGACATGAAGTTCTTTGACTCTACAGATTAATGGGCGCATAAGGCCGCCAATGGGCGTACCTGCGCGATTTAACAAAAACATCATGAAACCCCCATTATATCAACGTTGTATGTACATTATAGCCAGATTTGTCTCTGATAGGCCGAAGATCGACTGATCGTAAAGACGCTAACCATACTTGATAAACAAATCAAAAGAGGAAGAAGCATAGTCATTACGGCCAGGCTTGCAATCACCAATTAATTACATTCAGGTGAGCAGTGGGATGGATGATATTGACAAGGAGGAACGAGCGTTTCCAGGAAACCACGTAAGTGAGGGGGGCAGGACGGATGATAACTTGGAGTTTCTCGAATCAGAAGGCAAGGAAGACGGTTAGGTAAAAAATCTTGGAGTGAGGTCGAGGGTACACTCAGCACCGTAAACAGTTGCAATTAGCGTTCTCGCCTGACGAGTGTCAGCCGAAGCGCACGAGCCCGAACGTCATCCGGACGATGACAATTTGTGAATCGAGAAATATCGATCGTTTCGCGCCATCTTAGACCGGAGGTTGAGTCACGGATGTTAAGCGAACCGAATCGATATGGATGAGCGGCGGCGCTGGAGACTGTGAGAAGTGAAAGCTACGTGGGCGACCAATAGAAAATTGGCTGAAGGCAAGGAAATAAGTGCAAAAGATAGAAAAAGGTGTAACCAGGGACAGTAAGGCTCTCCGTCTGGGACACGAAACTGCTAGCCGGAATAATAGTGGGAAGGAAAAGAAGGACGATTATCTACCAGCAAAAGAGATGGCATTAGAAACAGATAGCGGACGCACCCCAACGACCTGATTAGTGATTGGGAAAAACTAAGAGCCTCAAAGGTCGACTTTGTTGCTGATCAGCAGAAACCTGACTGATGACTGCGGTATTTGCAACAACAGATATGCAAAGCCAAACTGTGATTGCCAGAGTTCACTATGGAGAGCTGCGTGTCACTCAGTCGAGTAGGAAAGAGGCCATGGGAGAGAGCTATGGATTTGGGTGGCTGTGTTCGTCAAAACAACATGTACTTTTCTGCACCTATCGACAGCACAGCTCATCGCCTTCTCTAAAAGTCCCTATTTGAATTACGGGTAGAAGCTAAAAGAGGGTGCTATACGGTGACCGGCGACATATGAAGGATCAGACAGTTTTTTAGCTGTCTTGTCGGCGACTGATAGAAAGTCGACTGTTAACGATATGGCCTATCAGAAACGCCATATAAGACGTAGTCAGAAGTGGCAGGGACCAATATGGTCGACTGAACGCCAATCACTAGATTCGATGAGAGTGGGAGAAAGCAACTGGCACATGCCGCGGTAGGCTGCAGCAAGGACAGATGATAATTAACTCTGGCCAGCCAACGGTGCCTACAGCCGAAATGAAACTGATTGATGGTTGCGATCTCCGTCGTCATAGATGCTCAAGGTGAAGTTTGATGTAACAGGGCTCACATCGGGCGAATGGCCACCCATCATTGTAATACGTTGAGACTTACGGTTCAGTGTGATTGAGGGAGCCTGTCAGTACCATGTCTGGGGAAGAGGGTGGCGTTGTTAATGAAAATGGACATCGAAAGATACTGTTAATGAGCATGACAATGCCTCAATGAAGCGAATAGAATCTCCTTAGGAGTAGAGATCAGGGGGATACTCATATCCGCGCCTTACCACTAAATTTGTGCTGCGTACTCACCCCCACATTATTCGGGTTCCGTGTTTTCTGCCATGCTGATGGACGCCTACCTGAGAGGGAGGTCGGGGTCGATATCAGTTACTAAATCGAGGGAAACTATTCAACATTCGTCGCCATAAAGCGTCCTCGGAGGTATCCCGGACTATCGTCCATGACTTATTTTGTACGGGTGACTGAGCGCCTAATATGATGGCGGGAGAGGACGTGGAACTGGTGCAAACCTCAGCTCAACACAAAAACCAAGACATACAGAGCGGTAGACATGATGGCGTGCTTTATGAGGCGGACACGTGAAACATCTACACCAAACAAGTCAGGCAACTAAACCAATTCCTCCTAGATTCCCCAGGAGAACCCCGCAGCCTAGGTGGGAAGACATAGTCCCCGACAGGCAAGTCCTGGAATGAGCTCGAATCCTCAAAATCTACGTCACGTTGAAAATAAGCAACTACGGTGGAGCGGCCACGTAGTGAGGATGCAGGACGAACGCTTGCCCAAACAAATCCTATACGGTGATTTCACAGAGGGTGCTGGTTAACACGGAGAGCTGAAACGATGTCACAAGTCCCTAAAAATCTCCCACGAAGATCTATAAATCAACCAGGAGACCTGGGAACATCTCTCTCAGGATCGGCCGACATGCGGAAGACAACCAAATCACCGATGGCAGAGCCGAAAGAGCGGCTCTCAAGTCTCAAATGTTTTCAACCCACGACACCGACGCCCAACTCCCTCCAGCAGGCCTACGTTATCAACGAGAATCCTGCACACGGATCGGCCTCGTCAAACAATTCTGGAGCCAATGCAACGACAACACGACAAGTTCACCTGCTGTCTCTGCAAACGTTTCCATCGCCACTCCGCGCAAAATGTGCAGCGTCCGCAGTGGTGGCGGCGACGACCACAAGCGCCACCGCCACCGCCAGCCAAACCAAAACACCATACCCTTCCTCACTAGCACATACACCACACCCGAATCCGCTCCCACATAACCCACTATGAGCAAGGAATAGGCCCTTCTCGTGTAAATGAGGAGCGTGTTGTTTGGCTTCTTCTCCATGTGGCCTCTATGGCCCTCTCACAGCCAACCCACCAATGTAAAGACCTGGGTTTGTAGGTGTCAAGTCGTGTGTGGCACGCGAAGACGGGCTATCTGCCCCTTTCAACCACTGGGCTCAACCCCCGTCATCAGACAACTGACCGGCTCGGAGAGTAGACTTGTGCCAGGGGGATAGAAGGATGAGAGTGAGTTCGGAGCTGAGGATTGCGTCTACACAGTACTTGGCGCATTCTTTTTAATAAAAATAATCTGGCGTTCCAATAAAATAGAGTGACTCATTAAAAGTCGTGACTTGGCAGGCTGTCAACTGACGGGATTACTCGGTTCTCCCTTAAGGATGGATAATCAGGCTGTAACGGCTCCATTTTAACGTGGCTTCTACAGCGTCCCCATTTGATCGGAACCCGAGCCTCTCCTCCTTTTCTCTTGTGTGGAAACCTGGTCAGTTATGTGCGGAATAGGCGTGTGGCACGCGCAGGCGAACTGCTTAACCTTGTCAGTCACTGCGCCCGGTCACGCCTCCGGTCTCATTGACTTTGCCTTCTGTATGTGCGGGAGGGGAGGGTGGGGTAGATTCTGCGTAGCTCTATTACCACTACAAAATAACTCCTACTCAAGACACCATCCCTGCGCCTGTGTTGGATGCTGGCGTGGTGATTGTTCGGCCATCTGGCTCACCGGCCTGTGCGCTCCCGGAGTGGTTAATTACTTTGGCCAGACTATGCCTTAGCATGGAATATGGATTGGGATGTCGTTGCCCTTGTTGATAGACTGAGGTCCTGTGAACCATGAATCAAGCAACTCGCGGCTCACGCGATTATTCTCTCTCTCACGAGAACCTCAATCTATCAACAAGTGCATCCCCACTCCATATTCCGTGTTTAAGCATTGGCTGGTCAAAGTAACTGATCACTCGGGGAGCGTGCAAGCCGGTGAGCTAGATAGCCGAGCAATCACCACGCCAGCATTCAAGCCAGGTGATAAGATTTCAGCAATTAAGAACTTATCGGCCGGCCATCAAGCATTTAGCACACCAGCGGGCAACAGTTCTTGGGGAAGGGGAGCGCGGCTAATTACTATAGATTTGCGGTAGCATAGCGAATGTATCCTAGAAATACTGCAACACACTGTGCACGAATCACCCGTTTCTGCCGCTGTCTCTGATGATGGGTTCAAGTGTGAATCCGAAACGTCCGACGAATAAAGGTCCTGTTCCAGCGAGCGCTTCTTCTTATCAATATAGCTTCGCTCCAGAAGCAGGCAATTTCTCCCTCATCTCAGAACCAAACGAAGCTGCCCACTCCACATGTCCAGTTTGTACACCCATCCTGTTCCAACACATCCGCCAGCTGCTGGTATCACATCTCCTTTGGTACCAAAGCCCCTTGCTGCATCTCCTCCTGCTCCTGAATCCCCAAGCAGAGCAAACGAGTAAGACGGGTCAGCCCGCAGATTAGTGCAGCCAATGATCCTGGCTGCTCTAATCCTGGTTGCACATTCTATGTCCGCGATATCCGGAGTGGTGGGCGTTTCTTGGTTGATATTGGTGCACATTTCAGTGCCATTCCGCCCACACCAGGTGGTCGTCGGCGCTCCAATCCTGGTCTTTTCCTTCAAGTTGTCAACGCGTCGCCCATTATCCCCTTCGGCACCTACTCTCTCTCCCTCTCTCTCTCTCTGGACATCGGCCTTTTCTACTGGGTCTTCGTCGTCGCTGACATCTGTGCCATTATCGGCACAGACTTCCTCGTCACCTTCGATCTCCTGGTTGACTGCCGTCAGTCCTGTCTACACGATCAGACCACCAACCTAACCGTCCGTAGTATCTCTTCTGCCTACGCTTCCCGTCAACTCGCCGTCCTGGACCCTGAACCTAAAAATCCATTTCGACCACTCCTCGTCAAATACCCCAGTCTCACTCGTCCCAAATTCAGCGCTTTTACTCCACCAAACGACGTTGTTTACCACATCCGGATCATTCGCCCTCTCGCATTTTCTCTGCCCCACCGTCTCGAACCCGCAAGACTGTTTGCCGCCAAGGCCGAGTTCGAGCACATGCTTCAGATGGGCATGATCTGTCAGTCTGAAATTCCCTTGGGCCTCGCCTTTCCACATGATCCCAAAGGTCGCCACTGGTGATTGGCGCCCCTACGGTGATTACAGGACCTTGAAAAACGTTACTGTCCCAGACCGCTACACCCTGTCCCACATCATCAGGATTATGCTGAAGTCCTATTCGGCAAATCGGGGTTCTCGAAAATTGACCTAGTCTGTGCTTTCCACCGAATTCGCATTGTCCCAGAGGACGTTTAAAAGACGGCCGTCACCATTCCTTTTGGCCTCTTGGAGTTCCTCCGCATACCGCTTGGGCTCCGCAACGTCTCCCAGACCTTTCAGAGGTTCGTAGACAGAGTGCTTCGCAGCCTGCCATTTGTCAACGTCTACATTGATGATCTGTCGGTAGCCAGCTCCGCCACCGAAGAACATATGGAGAATCTTGCAACGGCGTTCGACCGCCTTTAACAATTTGGCGTTGTTCTCAACCCGTCTAATTGCGTCTTCGGTGTTTCCTCCCTAGAATTCCTCGGTCATCTGGTCGACTCCCACGGGATCCATCCTCTTCCCTCGAAGGTTGCGGCCATCCATGATTTCCCTCCCCCCTCTTCCAAACGTCAGCTGCAGCGATTTCTGGGTATGGTTAATTTCTACCGCCGACACCATCCGGCTGCTCACGAGCCTCCTCTCGGGTCCCGAAGGTTTTTTCGAGTTGTCTGCCGACGCCATTGCTGCCTTTGATAATGTAAAGGCTCCCCTGGCCGACGCCACTCCCCTGACGCCTCTTTCTCCCGATGCTCCCACCTCCCCCATGGTTGACGCGGGAGCTCCTTGCTGTCTTCCTCGCCGTGAAACACTTCCAGCAATCCCTTGATGGCAGGGATTTCACTGTGTCCACGGATCACAAGCCCCTTTCTTTCGCTCTCAACTTCACTTCCGACAAGCTTAACCCGTGGGAAATTCGCCCATTGTGTTTTAGTGACAAAAAGTCAGAACGACCGGAGACGTGCTTTAGCGTACTATGGGACAAATCTTAACAGCCCACCAACGAATGGCACACACTGAGTTAGCTCACAACTACAGGCGAATCAGGTCTCAAGGGTGGATGGAAGCTTTGAGTCTCATAAAAATCAACCACACAAGCTGTCATAATCACCTGCGAACGAGCGCTCCATCAGTGTGTTGCAGTACACTGCAGTGGACAGGAGCACACGGTTGCAGGATTATAATACCCCTGGCAGATATTTCGAGGAAGTGGTTAGTCCGAGATCGAACTACCCACAGTCCTGGTAAAAACCAAGCAAGTCGTTAACAGCCTTCAGCGCAGTTGAGGAAAAAAGACTAAACAGAGACGGCAAGAGTGCTGAGAGCACAAGCCAGCAGCGAAAAGGGTGAAGATTCGCTCCACACGATCTGACCACCCCTTCAAGTTGGACGCAACAAATTCCCGCAAATGACGACTGCAGCGATTTGAGAGCTGCTCGTGCCGTGATTCCCCTGACCATTGTTATCAAAGAGACGCTATGGCCTACGTTCAGTCTGTGCAGCCTTACGATTCAGACTGCAGTTTTACTTCTCACGTGGAAGTCGTGAGAACTGGACAGAAAAACACCCCGACGAATGCGAAAACCCCTCCTCGCCCCTGTCTCCACCGACAGGTCTTACTACGATTTTGAAACGGCTAGCGAACAAGAGTGAGGCTCAATATCCTCAACATTAATCTACTTGAGGGAATAGGGAACAGGAACTAGGGTTCAGGGGTAGCACATCAGCCATTTGAGTGAGATTGTATGTCTGATAAAGTGGCATTTTGCTAATCTAAGGTTATGAGAATTAGAAAGACACCGCTGCTAGAAAACGTGCGCTGCGGTCGAACCATCGGAGTCTGAATCCACAAAGGCTGCTCTGCTGGCTGACGTCATTCCCCATCTTAAATTCAAAATGTGCCATCTTCCAAAGATATATGGTATATCATGCGAAACAGTCATTAAATATAACCATTCCCTCCATATGAGTGAGCTCCGTCTGATAATCCTAGAAGTCGTCGCGATTAAGGACACACCCTCTGTGAGTCAGAGGGAGTATGGGCTAACTTCGCGGCTGGTAGGCGTAACCAGATGGCCACTGAAGTAGGATTCGACGCAAATCGAAGGCCAGCAGCTCGATCTCGTCTCACAACGACGCAGTGCGAGTATCCAGTCTTCCGGTGTGAACTGAATGAAAAGGTTATTGAATAAGACTGTTCAGTCATTTCCCTGTCAATTGACGGTCCGAACACCCGGTAGGAACCTACAAAAGGCAGATTGCAACGGTGTGCTTTCAGAGTAGCCCTCGGAACGCGGTTAGTAACTCGGAGAATTAAGTCCATCACCTTCTCCGATATGCCCCTCTGGATGCCAAGTTGACCTGTGGCAGAAGTGTGATAATAGAATACCACCCTTGGCTGAGCTTGGGGTTTCAACCTGATGAGGACTTATACAGCAGTGGGCATGGAGGCTCAAGGTAATCACTCTTGGCTGATAGTCGTTCTTTCGGTCTGAGAAAACGCTGGTTCGGCCAACGCCCTCCCCAATGAGAATACGCGGCACAAGACCCAACAGCTAGATTGCATAAATTGTCACGAATCCGGCAAGTCGGGAAATACGACCACTGCACCAGAGCGAATCAAGTGGGAGGGATAGTTCGCTGGCAGTAAACGGCTGCGCCAATTTTACAGCGTGACGGGAACAACTACCTGCTAGTCGTGTTTGAGGCGTTCATCGAGAGAGAAAATATAACAGGTGGTCCAACGGTTATTATTTGAGCAAAAAATATCCGAAGAACGGTGAGGAAGATACGGAGTTAAGCCCAGAGCTCGGCGCAGAAATTAAAGAACGAGTGTAGAGAAGGAGGACAAGGGGAGGAAGTAGACTCTTGAAATCGTAGTCAATGACTGGGCCTACGAAGAGGCAGCTGGAGGGTTCGGAGGCATTGGCATAACACCTGGTCCCGCCGCACCAGAAACGTCAATGACGCTCGGATCAAATTTTGTCCCCTTAAAGGGTGAACCGTCCTTATTCCAAGCTCCTTTAAGCATTTCTTGAATTTTCTAGAGAAAAGCCGTATAAAATACAGGGCAACAAGAAAAGGAGAAGTGAGCAACGTGCTAATAAGGCATTTTAAAAGCCCAAAACACAACCTCAGGGGTCAAACACAAAAATTTCTGACATAGCGTCCCGATCTACGATACTCAGCACTAATTTTCGATGCTTATATAAATTCGGAATTTTACAGGAACATGGTTAACATTTTTAATCCTTCGTCTATTGGAATGTGGCGTTAAAAATTCCTCCGCGAGCATACATTTAGAACCACTTGGCTTTTGCCAGAAATAAATAGTCCCTGTTGATTGATGGCATTTGGGGTCTGGGGCTTGAACGAAGCAAAAATATTTTGACGATCATGCCTTTCACAAACCAGAAGTGTTTCGGTGTCGACCAGGCCTCTAGGAGCAGGATAGATAAGTATAACACCAAGTTCCTGCAAAGTCAGAAACAAAAACAAAGGCAGACACCCATTCCAATGGGTGTTCGGTCTAGTTCCAAATGGCTTCAAAATTCTTCTCGTCCTCCCAAGGCCGAGCAGCATCTGAACCTCGGTCCGGCGTCCTGCGTCATTTCTTGAGCACAGCAAAACTATTCGGACATTTTGGGAGGCAATTCTCATGCAGGATGAGGCCCTTCTTCACAGGGCTAAGACAACCCAAAGTTCTGGTCAAAGAGGACGCGGCCACCCAGCTCCAGTCGTCTCAACCACCTGAACTACTCAATCCGGACTTATGGCCAGGTAAAGACCTGCAAGTCCCAACAGCCGAAGCTGAAATATCCGTGGCTATTCATTTCGAAGGTGAAAAGCAATACGTTAGCGCCTACAACAGGGTTAAGTATCATTCTCGATTTGAAACGGTGATTGTGGCCCAAAGTGGACAGGCTGATTAGTGGGCCATGACGATGTATACTTTTAACTTTAGTGAGTATACTTCCAATTCTTGGTTAGTTTTTAAAACTGAACAATAGGATGAATTTTCAGATGGCATACGGTACATTTGGATACCTGCATCTTCGCTTTTCTCAAGGCCTTCAAAGTAAACAGTACATATATTTTTCTTCAAACAATTGTGACATTTCCGAGGTCTTGCATTTTTCATCAACTTGATATCAGCCCTCCTTTTGGTACTAAGTTTAAAGGAGCAAGCGCCTATCAACCAGCACAAGATGTGAAACTTGCCCATGATACAATTTATAAAATGAAGAAAACGATGGCTGAAATGCACACTAGCTAAGCAGCAATTCTTTGCCATATTTAATCAAGACGGGTTGGCCAAAATATTCACAATCAGACACTCGAATGCTAGCATACAGGAATAAATTTGGGGTTCAATGATAGCTAACAATACCACCCCACTCCATCAACATTCCATCAAAATCTTTTCGAAAATTTCGGTGGATATTTAATGAGTTCTGCTACTCTCTGTGTCAGGCTACAAGCAAATGGTGATACATGGTTATGCGCAGGGTGGGCTTGGCAGGAACTTCAAAACTTATAGTTGACGACGTCTGGACTAGCCGGTTTCAGTTTTATTAAGGTGTCGTGTGAATGTTCGGCAAAGGTGTATCTCCAAATGGTCATCTGGATTTTTCAGTGTTGGACATTTTGATTTGTTGGAACCTAACCATAACACAGAGGTGGTAAAGGACCCTGAATACAAAAGTGGTTCATCATTACCACGTTACAATGCGACAGTGCAGTAGCTTATAGTGTGCCATAGGGCGGTGTCCTCCATGTCCTAGCAGCACTGTCGTCGTTGGTCCCCGACTGCATAATTGTCCGAGCCAAGTGCCTTCATTTTGCGGCTCTTCTACTATCCGCCACCCGATGACACGCAAGGTAGGTCACGGCAGATTTTTAGTGACGGAAGACAGGACAGCAGGTGGATTAGATTGTGGGACTGTTGTTTCCGTTGCTGAGAGCGGCTTCATCGGGAAAAGCGGCACCGCATTTACTGACTAGTTGTGCTTTTATAACCGCGGCAAGAATACCGTGGGCGCAATCATGAAAAGCACTCCGAACTAGTCTTCCAGTAGAGGACACCATACAGTCACATGCAAACCAACATAAAGAAGGCTAGATTTGGCTTGCCAGTTTCCTGTAAATGGGAATTTGGCAGCTCTTGGTCACTCCAGCCCGAGTTATTTGGCGTCTTTTGTTTAAACGATCTAGTAGTTAGTGTTTAAATGTATAAAAACACGTGAGGTGACACCGACATGCGACCTGGCCTATCTCAAGAAATGCTAACTTAAATTCTTCAATGTGGTTTTGATTAGAAAGGATTAAACAGGTGCGGTTGCAAAATTGATTATCGAACACCACAATCCCAAGATATTCAAGCTAAGCCAGGGCACCAGCTTTAGAATGGGTTTCTTCCCGGCCGCCTGCAAAAACCACACCCGACAAAAAGCAATTACGTAAGTAGCATGGACTGTCCCGGTTGACTTTACGATGCTCCTATAAATCAAAGTATACCTTGCTGAAAATATGCGCAAATTATTCTTTCTTGTACTCATTTAGTGGCAAAGTGTGTCTTTTTAAAATCTTATACTTAAAGAAAGGGTATATTTAGTTTTCATAAAACATTTCAAATTTCCGAGTAATTTTGAGTCCCACTTGCAGCCGAACTCGCGTATAGGGTTTTCCAACTACATGCTGTATACTTTCCATGTAAGGAAGATCATACACTTGTCTACACTATTAAAAAGACAACAGGCGGGGTTCATGAAACTCTTCAATGAAGATGAGCCATTTTGTACATTTTATAACCAGCGTTCATAACCGCACAGATAGGAGGTTGTATGAATAGACATTTGACGGTCTTAAAAATCTTGTAATTACAAACTTTATTGTGACAGAAGATACCGTCCCCTCAAATACACATTTAAAGATATTATTTGCTACCGAAAAGGTTCAAGAGCACTTTGTGCGTATTTGCTTCAAAGACCATTCTGCTTCATAAAAGCATCGAAAATCCATAAAGAACATCCATATTACTTAAGTGGCCATTTTGTACCGGGCGCGGTTTTTACTGGCGGCCAGGAAGAACTCGTTCAAAGGCCGGCATTCCAGCGTGACTGTTGCGCTATAATCAACACCATCCATGTAAGGATTTCTAGTCAGGAATACATTTTAGAATCTAGGTTGGCACTTCATGAGGCAGGCCAGATACGATAGATTCCTTTTCTGTTGCCCCACCTAAATGTGCTTTTGTTTAACCATAACACCCTCAGGAATGCATTTCACCACTGGTAGCGAAGAATTTTATATTTCCACCTCGATCAGCTTGTCTTAAAGCAATGCAGGAAATTCTTTCCGGCCTAATCGATAGCCGAAATCCGTATATTAGCCTATCTGCTTGCCATTCGGAAAGACCACTAGTGGTGAATATGGGGACGGCTTTCAGCTTAGTCTAACTGTGAGCTACGCCGAATTTGACGCTTGGCGAATAGGCGCCCGCGGACTAACAGGCTGGACTCGATCAAAGCGAAAAGCGTCGAGGGTCACCAGACCGAATGCCCAAAAATGTCGTTTTGCCTGATCATAGCTGTGACATGGCAACCGTGAATCGGCCTGATGTAGGTTTTCTTGCTGTTGGTGTCCTATGTTTAGACCCAAATAAACCAGGCTGTTGGCGAAAAATAGTGAAACAGACAGCAAGCCACATAGGTTTTGGGGTTGACTCGCACAGAAAACTTTCAGGATCATGAAAAAATGTCCGAACACAGTACCGTGATTCCCATAAAAACTTCTGAGGTGACCGAGGTGCTCTGCTGCAACCCAGCTCGGTGGGCCAGTGAAAGAAACGCAATCGGCAAAGAACACTTTGTACTGGGTGCGATGATGCATGAATGGACACTTCACGTCTTAAAAATCTTATAATTAGAAAATTTTTAAAACCAAAAGACACTCTCTCTTCAAGTGAAAAAAAAACTGCAGATGACGCGATTCGCTACCAACTGAGTACACACAAAATATTTTTGTGCGGGTTTTCTATAAAATATAATTGAATTTACCAGGAAATCGATAGTCAGGGGACAAATTTGTATTACTTGAGTAGTCATTTTTTGCAGGGTGTTGTTTTTGCAGACGGCCAAAAAGAAGTTCATTCAAGAACCGGCATACTGGTGCGACTGAAAGATCTCGGGAGTATGTTACACGATATTTAATATTAAAACCCTAGTTAAGTAGTCTTTGCGAGTCGAAAACATATTCGAGAATTTCGGTCAACACTTCACGAGACAGCGCATCCATTGTATAGTTACTTTGACGATACTCTGGCAAGCATGAGAATCGACTGGGGTCGACTGACCCGACTTCTTCCGCCCATCGTCTAATTTGATGAAGAGGATAAAATGAAGCGTTAGAAGGAAGGCTGTACAAAGAGCGCCGCTGGTACTGCTACAAAAGTCCCAGCTATTGGGGATAGTTGCTGGACCTAACGCACCTTTATGGAGCAACAAGAGGCAACCAGGTGTAAGGTGGGGTCAGAGGCAGATGACCACTCGTTCAGCTCGGCACTTAGTGACTGTCTATGCATTAAATGACAACCCCCCGTTCACACCACATACATCTCGACCATCGGAAAATAAATGTGTGACTCGCCAACTGACCTTTTCTTCCGATGTTGGTAGGCCCAACCGTTTCTGTTCCTGGTCGAAGAGCATTTGAGCAATCTTGGCCTGTGACTCTTCGTCCAGTTCGTGCATTGGTCGGGAGCAGTCAATCTTCTGTACATCGATTTTTTCCTCGTCAACAAAAGCCGCCTCCCACCATAACTCGCTCACCTTGTCTAGGTTGATGAGGATCTATCAGGTGGAAGGAAAACAGCAAAACTAAAATCAGGTGATAATATATGGGGCAAATAACTAGCAATCGTAAGTGGATTGCTACTGGTGCAGACTGCTTAAGGCTATGGCATACTTTTATTTACTCACAGCGACAAAGACGGTAAGGCTAAATAAAGCGAAGAGAAATACGGAGACGAAAAACAAAGAAAACTGCACTGGCCGGTTGTTTCATACACAACTGTAGTGGATAGCACCACTACTGACTTGATCAGTTCCAGCGTTCATGCCCCGGGAATCGTGTTGTCGTTCACTAAAATCAGCGGACACCCCTAAAACAGTTGCTGCGAAGTTTGCGTTCCACCTTCGAACGCCGAAAACCCTTGAGCGCACCAACTCTAGCGTCTGTGGACTCAATAATACTTGTCCGCTTTCTCAGCTATTCGGAACGTCGGCGGCGCAAGTCCGGACCAGAAACGAGGCCCTTTGATTGACAGAACATGTGATAGAGCAATCCTCCAAAACATGACTGGCACGATGCCCACGATCATTTGTAGAATCCCGCGTCTTAGGCATGGTTCTTCGGCCGAGGGTGTTATAGCTTCTGGAAACACTATGCACTCTTAAGTTTAGTAAGCCAATCGTAGTTAAACGCAGCTTCGAACGCGGCCTCACAGACTCGACCCTCTGTCATTTGCCGAACGTTATGGCAAGGCCAGAGATGTTCCCGGAGACGAACTACGTGTTAGGTGTAAGTGGTGACAGTTGAAGCTCTGATATTTACAAGTCGTTAACAACGGAGGACAGAGGCAGACAAAGAGTCGACCGATTCGAGTATCGCGTTGGCAAGAGAAATATTTTATAGCATGAAGCTGCTGAGCAACCCCTAGGTTACAGTTGCATCTGATTTCAGTCTAAGCCAGAGCGAATATGTATCACTTTGTGGTCAAGGGGGATTGCGTGTCTTGGGAGTGAGCGAAGGGGCGATCGTCAACATAGTGTCTGTGACAATGACGCTCGGTTCAACTGAGACGGCTGTGTAAGCATGAGATGCAATGACCAAAACCGAATGCATCGCATAGTGAGAGAGGACCGGTGGATTTTCGCAGCTTTAAGGAACGTCTGTGTGAACTGTGAACTATTCGACTTCTTCATCGGATGACCGGACCTTGGTTTGCTCGAGTTGGTAGTAGTCTAACCAAGTGAGGGAGTTTTTATGGCGTGAAAGTAAAAGTCCCCTTAGATGGCATTTCTGTAGGCTGAGTACGACATTGCAACGAAACTACGAACTCAGACAATAATTGTTTATTAAGAACAATTACGTCTTCGTATCCACCGCAGGGTAAATATCTGGCCAGCATAACCATTGCCAATACAAAGGCCATCCTGAATTTCCCAATACATGCATCCACAAGGTGCGAAAGCTGTTAAGTAAAAGGCTAGCCGGCAAGCTAGGCAAAGGCTAAGTGGGCATAGTTGATCCGACAGCCCGCTTGGCTATTATATCACCCGTTTGGCAGAAAGTTCGACCCAAGGTGGCGGAAACCCCTTTAGTCTATGTGTTTTTCTAGCTGTTGTGGCAAGATAGATATCCTGGTGAGACAAATCTGAAATCATAAACTTCATCTTGGGGTTGGTTTTAAGGGTCACTTCAGCTGCCATTCTGCCCATTGTAGACAAGACATACAGCATTTCGCAAAGGAACTCGCCATGGTGGCAAACCACCAGCGTACTTCGGACAATTAAAACGACTACGATCAGTTGCGGCACCGCGATGGCATAGTGACGCGTGTTGAAGCATGAAGCCTATAGAGGAATTCTTGAGGTACCAACAACAATTTTCTGATATACTTTCAAATGGAAAAAAATGCTTAAGTGACGCTGCGAAGGTGGGTAACGATGGGCGTAATCAGAAAAATTTGCTCCTAGTAGATTAGAGGCTTTCAACCGCACCTATGCAGGCGTATTCATAAATTACACGCAGAAGGAAATGTTATTCTAGTTTATTTTTGTTATCGTGCAAAGATAGTCATATCGTTTTGTGGAGATGGATGCCCTATTTAAATTTGGTATTTTAGAGACTCCGTCCTCGCGGCACCTCAGCGCATTCTTCAATATTATAGAGCTGACGCGCTTGAATTTATCACAAAGAGTTAAAAGTTGTTTCTAGGGGGTTTTCTAACTGCTTGAGCAACTCGACCCCTGCGGTCAGTGCTGTATGTGCACGTGGTGTAACCGGCTCAAATACCGACTGAAAAACCAGATACATTGTACGGAGATCAGGTTGTGCGTGGCACGCCTATACCGGTCGATCATATTTGCCCTTCACAGCGTCTGAGCCCGCCTCCGGTCGTCGTAACTGCTTTGTCAATGGATCCAGTTAGATGGGGAAGGAGTGATGGCTGCAGATGCTGCGCAAGTTGGCAATCATCATAAACTAATCCACGCGCAAGTCACCGTCCTGCGCTCATCACTGTGGGACACACGGTGTACACTGTCGAGAGCGACAGTCGAACTGTCAATATTCAGATGTTAGATATTGTTCGCGAAGTATGCAGGCATTTCAAAGGTGCTACACTGTTTTATGAGGGTCAAGTTTTGATGGAGACATGCAGAGTTCTAGGAACTTATTTGAGAGAGCGTTCGGATGGTTCATCAACGCTGATGCCAAAGTCCACAATGCGAACCATATACGTAATATCCTACGAAAATCTGCAAGGCATTTACAGTGACAGGGGTACATGAAATCACTTCGAAGGAAATACATTATGTGCAGGTTCGGCCCTGAGACAATAATAGCTGGTGGTATGAAGCAATGTTATTATGAATAGCAGAAGTTTGATTAGAGCCTTACGTGGCGTTCGTCCAAATCAAGAGACCACAGGGCCTCCTGTTTTTTGATGTCAAACAAAAAGTCCTTGTCAATTAGAGGTTCCGAGCTTCCTTTTACATCAATCCGAAGATGTTTCTGATCAATCTTGACAGTTATGTCTCTGCTAGAAGTAACGGAGTCAGGTATCTGAGTTGATACATCAAGGCATGATGGATCGACACTACCTTCACACGGATATCGAGGTCCTTAATAGATTGGCTCCAGGAATAAAGATCTCTCCTGGCACCGTTATAGCAGTCGGGTTCGGCAGTGTAAAAGCGTTCACCATCTTTCGACACACTAAAAAGATAAGGTGTCAAAATAATTACCTAGAGTAAGTTCCCGGGTCGTTCGCGTCATCTTTATTTGGCTTGGTTTGACGTTTGTTGGCTGACTTCGGTATAGCATCTTTGGACTCTGGATCCCGAGGTGTACTCCCTGCTTTTGAACACGTTCTAAGGTGAAAAACGCGTTACCTGAACTGCATTCTGCATTGGCACCGACCGCGTTCTGATGCTGCTGCTCGTAAGTCTGGAACATAGTATTGTACTTTTCAAAAGACTGGCCAAAATTAAAAACAGATTCAGAACATACGCTCGCAACAATCCTGCGGGCTACGTTCGGAGGGAAGCCTAAAGTTGATTTTGAGTCCGGTGTCCGGATGTAGAATAAGTCGGTCCTTTGTAGAGCATCTTTATAAAGGTTGCGCAACAAACCTTCTCATCAAAAATCCAAATATGGCATCCATAAACTTTGGCAAGTTTCCCTCGTTTTGTAAGATACCCAGAAGGGCGTTATCATACATAGTGTTGAGAGACATTATCAAGCACAGCAAGACACGGGAAAAGGAAACGATGCACTACCAACCGACCAACCCAGGTAGCGGAAGCCGAAAAGCAAAGGAGCGCCAAGGGATTAGATGCACTAAAACGCACAGATAACGATTTAAATTTTTTTAACAGTGATTGTGAGGACAATGAACTTTTTATAAGGATTCCTGAAACAAGTTTTTTCCCTGCATAGTAGGATTTTATGTATTTTCATTGGATCGAGGGTTGAAGTGCACGCAGAGGTGGACAGAGAAATGTGCGAAGCCCAAGTCCATAATGTATAAGTAGAGAAGACGATTTATTGGGCGTCGGAGCATTATACTTACTGCTCTGAGCTTTTTTACTCTTAAATGTGTCCATCTTCAGAGATAGTAACAACAAGAGAACGGGCGACAAGTGTGGGGCAATCACTGAGCAATCGCACGTGACTGGGGGTGATTGTGTAACGGCCGAGGACGTCGATAGTAGCACATACCGAGGTGGCGAAGTACAAGGAAGGCATTCTGACTAAGACTGACCCCAATAGGTCCATTAAAATTCCGCAATACTCATCCGTACGCAAACGAAGAAGGAACGTTAGTTAGGCAATAAGGTGCAAAGGGAGAAGATGGAAACTGAGAATACGTTTAATATTAGTTGATCGTACAAATGGGATGGGAAACAAACAAGGGAGCAACCTGTCTGGACGGAGAGGTCAGATTGACAGGTTATCCAAGCAATCGGTGGGAACGCAGAGCTGTGGGCAACTGCAGGCGGGAGACGAGATAAATGCCGACGTAGAAGGGGAGAGCGATGCGAGTCTTACGATAAGTTTCGGGAATAGGGTCAGCGGCAGGAGGGGGAAGAGACACCGGCGATCTTCACTGAAGCATATTTACGCCACCACCAACACAGGTAAACGCTCCAAAAGTGTTTCTAAATTCAAACAGCACTGCTTATGTCGCGGGCCATTAAGACTGCGCAGGGCTCTGGGCGCCGGCTGTAGATTGCTAAATTAGGTGGCTGAGCAATCATTTGGGGCCCGGGCCTCAGCCGATTCTCGGCCTGTTTTGCTTTTGGAGTGGGCGATTACCTTGGCGTCAAATAAACATGTTGCTAAAATTTTTTCTGTAACGTGCACATGTGGCCAAATATTGCCCTTAAACTTGTGTGTCTGAAACCAGGGCACACTCAGCTATATATGACACATTTGGCTAAAGGAAAGAACGGCCATCCGCAAATGTATCAAGGTCAAGCCGCTGGTTTTAAATTTGAAGTGGAGGATATTATTTTAAGTGGTTTTTCTGTGAGACCCAACGATTTTAGTACCTGTTTTTTGGTTGAATTTCCTTAAATACAGGCCTCTTCTCTCATAACTGCCTGCTGCCATCTCCTTTCGAGTTCTGCTAGTCTATGCCCGTTGTTCACTAATCGCACTCTGCAATTCTCATTTTGTGCATCCGATTTCTCTCTAACTGTTGTAATTTATTTTTAAATCGTTAGCCCCTAGCTGAAATTCAGTCAACTTGTCTGCCAGAAGTTTTCTTAATCACAAATTGCCTCGAGACAAGATGAGACCAAAAGTCACTGGTCGACGCAAGCTCTCGGCTCTTGTAAGTAAACATGGCCTAACTAAACGTAAGTCAGAAGCTTTACCTAAATCTAAGTCAGATGACATTACTAGTCAGTCGTCACCCGTTGTAATTGATCGGCAGCTTAATCTGTCTGCACTTGACCACTGCAATGACTTTATGCTAAAGTTTGACTCTTTGCTGACAATTCTTGGACATTTATTCGACGGGAACATCTCCGATATTCCCTCTGAAGAATGTAGGCGTCTCGACTCACTTGTTCACCTGATCGCCAATGAATCTAGTGATAGACAGAAGCGTTCTTACAACTTCCTGCTGAAAAATGTTCCTCGATCTGCTCGGCCAATGGATGTTGCGACCAATTTCCTGTATTCATGTGGTTTCAACTATAAAGTAGCTGACGCCAAACGCTTGTCCTCCCGTAGTACAAATCCACCCATCTTAGTCAAATTGTTTTCATCAATCGAGGTTGACACAATCTTTACTCATCGAGAGCGTGTCCCTGCGTACCCAGAGAAGGCAAAATTTTTCCTTTGTCATGATCTTACTCCTATGGAGCGTAGAATCGGGTCTCTATACTCACGTAAACCCACTGCTTCTCAGTCTAATGCTCCCCAACTCGGTCATAATACAAGTGGCCGTAAGGATTCAGCTTCTCCTACTCCTGCGACATCTGACTCCCTCCTTCCTCATTCTCCTACACCTCCATCTCACTCAAGCCACTTGACGCATTTGCCTGCCCCTAAACTTGCAGCAGCAGCAGCAGCAGCAGCAGCAGCAGCCCCATTTGTCGTTTCGTATCCTCCGGATAGTCCCGCTGAGACACATGAAAATCCGTCTACATCAGCTAGACCGATAACTTCTATTGTCCAACTGGGTGCTGTAAGGTCTACAGCTAAGTCAACTCTGGCTTGGCGTCAGAACGGTGAGACTCGAAAATTGAATCAGACTCCGACCCCAAAAATAGGTAGTACAGTTCCATTTAGGGGTACGACGCCTTCTCTTAGATCTAGCAAGTCTGTTCAGCCCAGCACGTCTACAAACCCCGCAGCTCCAATTATATCCTCGAATAACTCTCTGTCCTGCGTACCGGTTACTTATCAAAGCCCTACTATATATCCAGCAAATAATTCATACATGAATTGCCCTAAATCATTCATGCCCCAACCTAGTTCAGGCTTCCCAAAACTTAAGGCCAATTGCTCTCAGGTACGTCAACCTATCTCCTTTGACTTCCAATCTAGACCTGGTTTCCCACCATTTCATTCTTTTAGTGGCCTACCCTCACCCATTAGCCCCTACTTTCCTTCTAGCCTCCCTCCTCCTCCCCTTCGTCCATTATTTAACTACCAACAAGTCTATCCATGTTCTGACTCCCCTAGCATTCCAATGTTTGAAAACTATGTCCGCACCTCCTTTAGGTCTCATACTCAGCCTTCTCTTGCTGACTCCCCGTACGTCAATAACTCTAAATTAACTGGTACTTATTCTCCAAGTGTCATTAATTCACAGCTTACATATCCGCCTCCAAATTTTTTTAAAATACCGTCGACAATAGCATTGCCGTTCGAAACACATTAGATATTATATTATTGAATGACAGGTCTGTTATAAACAAGATGGCCCAAATCAGAGCCATTGCTCTGGAAATGACGCCTGATATTATATGTTTAACAGAATCTTGGACCCATTCTCTAATTCTTGACTCTGCCCTTCTCATAGATGACTTCGATTTTTACCGCCAAGACCGCACGACTAGGCGTGGGGGTGGTTGTCTTCTTTATCTTAAATCCTACCTAAAGCACTCTCCCTATTACTTGGATGTTTCCTCATTCACGGGAAACTTCTGCTTTGCATCTGTTATTCTCTCGCCACAAAAAAGGCAATTATTGGCTGTATCTACAATCCCCCAAATTCTTTAGCCAGTGATGATTCTCAACTCTGTGAAATCTTTAAATTAATTTCGGAAGCTGCTTTCGATGTTAAAATAATCACTGGAGATTTAAACCTTCCTGAAATTGACTGGGTTTCCAATAGCTGCCCACCCAGATTCCAGCCCTTTCAAGATATTGTCAATTTTTCTAATTGGTCCCAACTGGTGCGCTCTCCAACAAGAGATAATCACATTTTAGATCTAATCTTTACCAATGACATTGCTCCTCTTTCTGTTGCTTTAAAAAAGGACCTCTTTGACAGTGACCACGTATTAATTCATTGTTGCCTACCGCTTGCCTTTTCAAAAAAGACAAGCGCCGTTCAGACTTTCATGAACTACGACTGCGTAGATAGCGACTTAATAAATAACTATATGAGATCCTTGGATTGGTGTGGCTTCCTCACTTGTAGCTATGTAACCATTCTTCGTGATGTCATGTCCAATGTTTCCAAGGACATTCTAGAGTTTGTGCCGCGTAGATATCTCAAGCCTAATTCTTCAGATTCCCTTGTTCTTCATTTTCTTCAGAACAGACTAAAAAAGTTGAGGCGACAACTGCGTGACCCATCCACTAGTTCCTTATCTGTTCATCTTAGAATCACAGAGATATTTGAGATGGTCTCAAGGATGCGCCAAGCGCGCGACAGGCAAAGAGAATCAATTGCTCTCAGTGGTTCGAACCCTGGCAAATCCGTCGCTAACATCTTCCGTCATCGGTCCTCCTCTAAGCGTGGTCATGAACTTCCACCCATGCTAAATGATAACAAAGTATTCCTCAACGATGACACTGACAAGGCGGAGTTGTTTAGTGCTTTCTTTGCAAAACACCTTGCTACCGAGTCCGATCCGGTCCCTTTCTTTTGATCACTTTCAGATAGGACACTGAGTACAATTGATGTCTCCTCAGATCTCATTAAGAAACACATAAGCCGTTTGAAATACTCACACTGCTCAGGAACGGACGAGATTCCGAATTCGATTATTAAACAAACGTCCGACCTTCCCATATTGCTCAGTCATTTATTCTCGGTTAATATTTCAAAAGGATTCTTTCCTAAAACATGGAAAACGCCAATTATCATTCCCGTTTTCAAGTCAGGATCTCGGTCCGATGTTAATAACTATCGGGGCGTGCACGAAACGCCGTCTCTAGCAAAACTTCTTGAAAAGATTATGTTCAATGAAATTCTTGACTTCTGTCTAGCTACTCGGCTTCTGAGCTCTAGTCAGCATGGATTTTTACCTGAACGATCCTGCGAAACATGCCACTTGGCTTTTCTTAATCTAATCACTTCAATTCAATTCAATTCAATTCAATTATTTTTATTAAAGACCCGTCGGGGTCCCATCAAAGCAAGAAAAAATAAATTTACATGCGAATTTTAGACGATGTAGGCAAAATCTGCACAAAGTGCAATGCATAGTTTTTGAGATTAGAAGTCCGTAAGCAAAATGAAAATGAAAAAAAACGAGGGGTGAAAAAAAAACTCCAAAGCAAAATTTAAAAATGATTGTAGTAATTTAACAGGAGAAAAAAAACCCCTCAGAAAAATAGCATCAGAAAAAACAGGGAGGACTGGCCTGCATGTGGCGGTACAAAATGGAATAAAGCCCGACATCAACATGGCCGAAATAGATGTCAGCTGTATATGGCATTGTGTAACGGATTTCATTAAATGGTACGTAGGCGGGTCGGTCAGGACTGGCCTGTATCGCCTTGAATAAGAAAAGTAAGTGCCGAAATTGAAAACCAGTCTCAAGCCGATAGGAATCCAGATGCGGTCAGTTTCATTCAACCGAGTCCATCAGAACATGGGGGGAGATGCGACCAGACTACTAGCATATGGCGAATATAGAAGGCGTTGTCAAGACCGCCGATGGAGCGCATTCTGTAAGGGCATGATGACAACCAGTCTCGAGGCGACAAGAACCCAGATGCGGTCGGTTTCATTCAACCGAGTCCATCCGAACATGGGGGGAACATGGGGGGAAGGGGAATGCGACCAAACTACTAGTATATGGCGAATATAGAAGGCTTTGTCAAGACCGCCGATGGAGCGCATTCAGTAAGGGCACGATGACAACCAGTCTCGAGGCGACAAGAACCCAGATGCGGTCTGTTACATTCATCAGAGTTCATCCGAGGATAGGGCAAAAGAGATGCGACCAGATTACTAGTATACGGCTAATATAGAAGGCTTCGCCAAGAGCATCGATGAAGCGCATTCAGTGAGGGCATCATGAAGATCAGTCGCGATGCGATAGGAACCCAGATGCGGTCGGTTACATTCATCCGAGTCCAACCGAGGATGGGGGAAGGGAGATGCGACCAAACTACTAGTATATGGCGAATACAGGTTTCGCCAAGAGCGTCGATGGCGTGTATTCTGTGAGGGCACGATGCATGAACTAAAAAATTGGAATAATTAACATTTCTGGTGAGGGATCTTAGGTAGCGAGACTACTCATAAAGAAAGGAAGCGTGAACAGATACGGAAATTTAATAGCGGCATGCTAAATTCCCGGTGGCCCTTTCTCAGTGTCATAGAAAAAGTTGTCTGGGAAGGATGAGGAAAATAAAAGTTTAATCGAGTCAGTATTCAGATAAAGGCGTAGCCTTCTCTTAAAGGTGTGTAGATTTTCTGAAGATCTAATATTTATTGGAAGGTTATTCCAGAGGAAAGTATACCTGGATGCGAAAAAAAGGGAGCGCTTAGAGGTGGAGGACGCTGGAAGAGGTATAATTAGAGACGAGTTGCGAAGATTGTATGGGCGACTACTAGGGGTAAGTGCTGAAATCCGAGGAAAATTTGAACTATAATTAATGCGAAAGAGGAGACAGAATCCCGCTTCTAGTCTTCGAACCCATAAAAATTTTAGGTTAGTTAGTTGGCACCTATCTGAGTAGGAGATATTGGGATGTTCCCTATCTAAAAGTTTTTTTGAAAAACGTCTTTGGACATTTTCAATTTTTAAACGATTGGCTTCATTCATCAAACCAAAGAATGGGCAACAATACTCGAGAATGGGAAGTACAAACATACGATAGAGCCTTAATTTAATTTCAGGAAGATAGAAATTGTAAGAAATAAAGCCACAAATCTGGGCAGCTTTGGCTGTAATTCTGTCAGCGTGCGGCGAGAGATCAAGATTACTAGTGTAGCTTAAACCTAAATCCTTCCCTTCGTAATGAGCGGCAGTCAGTGGTAGTTATTTACTTTGATCTTATCAAAGCCTTTGACAAGGTGCCCCATAGACGTCTTTTAGTAAAATTGGAAGCTCTCGGCATCCGGCCGCCTCTACTCGATTTCATCAGTTCCTATCTGTCCAACCGATATCAGAAAGTCATGGTCGGTAATAGCTACTCGACACCCCACTCGATCAAGAGTGGCGTACTTCAAGGAACGGTTCTGGGTCCGCTACTCTTCCTTCTGTACATCAATGATATTTCGACTGAACACGGAAATTCGCAAACTTTTACTTATGCCGATGACCTCAAGTGTGCTTACTCATACTCTAAGGACACCGCAAATGTTTGTGTTGAAAAAATTAATGCCGATTTACTACGCTTAAGCAGATGGGGTTCGACATGGCAGATGGAGTTTTCATCATCCAAGTGTAGTTTCATGTCTTTTGGTCCTACCAAACTTCCTGGTCCCATAATTTTTCAGAATAACCCACTCTCAGAATGCCTCACCATAAAGGACCTAGGTCTAAGTTATACAAATAAACTTGCTTTATCACCTCATGCAGATAGAATCTCTGCCAAAGCCGCGCAGATATGTGGATTCATATCGCGCAATTTTTTCCTTCCGGAAATGAAGCTAAGACTTTATCAAATGTTTGTTCTTCCAGTCCTCGAATATTGCTGTCCTTTCTTCGCATTAGTGAACGCCTGCGACCGTAATAAAATCGAAAATGTTCAGAGGGTTTTCACCCGGAAACTGTTCTCTCAAGCTTCGTCCAGTATTTCTTATACTCAGAGATGTCAGCTGGCGAACATGAAGTTTTTGTGGGTTAGAAGACTCGAAGCTGGCCTTTGCTTCCTTTTTCGCATCAACTCTAGCTCCAGTCTTCCGCACATTGACACTCTCACTCCGAGAGATCGGTCTTATGCCACGCGCAACTCCTGCATGGTGATTCCGCCGCCTCTTTGTACTACATCTAAGCGCTCCCTCTTCTTTGCTTCCAAATATGCCTTCCTTTGGAATAATCTTCCGCCTGAAATTAGTTTATCGCCTAGGTTACTGATATTCAAGTCGAAATTACGCAACCATCTTACACCGGAAAGCATAAAGGCACTGTTAACGGTCTCATTCCCGAACACTCAGGTTCTTGACTTCAAGAAGGGTCCTCCTGGGATTTAGTGGTAGATTAAGTGGTAACTCTAAATTATATCATTAGAAACGCCTGTTTTGAATTGGTTTCTGAATTCACTGCTATCACTCCCTCCCCCATAGCGACAATTTTCGCGGTTTTCGATGTCATCTCCCGCATTCCGACCTCATGCGGTCTGTCGACGCTCACGGCGGAACCCTCAGTATTCACTGTCTACTAGTAGTTCGGTCGTACCTCCCTTCCTCACTGCTCGGCTGAGCTCGAAGCGTGCTGTGGCCGATCGCATCTCGGTTCCTCTCGTCTGGCCTCTTTGACGCGGCGTACCAATCCGGCCCAGACGATCTCAATTGTGAATCCCGTATGCAATGCCATATGCAAGCCAGTCCTGTCTGACCCACATTCGTACCCATCAAGGCTGACATTTATTGCTACCCTGACGATGACTGACAACATTCCGTTATATACCGCCACCTACAGGCCAGTCCTGCTCGCTTTTTTCTGTCTTTATTTTTATGGAGGGGTTTTTTTCTCCTGTAAAATCAATCCAATCATTTTTAACTTTTTGTAAGGAGTTTTTTCTTCACCTTTCAATCATCATGTTTCTCAATGGACTTCTAATTCAGAAACTATGAATTGCATTTTGTAAAGATTCGGCCTACCTCGTCTAAAACTCGCATGTAAATTTATTTTAACTTGCTTCGATGGGACCCCGGCGGGTCTTTAATGAAAATTATCTATCTATCTATTAGCGGTAGGTGTATGGAAATCGTCGGTTTGGTATAACAGATGTGTCTTGTCCAGGTGAGCATTGTTTCCGGGAAAATATACATCGATTCTTTGTTTAGACCTCTCAATCCTTTCGGACATTATTGTTTATTCGGAATGTCCCTTCCAGGCACGGAAGACTCGCTGCGAATTTTAAGGGAGTGCCATCACAAATTGTTGTTATGACAAAGGCGCAGATATCATCAAATTGCAGAGCACGGTCCCGATCCCTCAAAATCCCGTATGTCCGTATGAGATCTCAGATCTGTCCGTACATAAGAGGAAAAACCTAAGTTCATCAGGTCTACAGCTGTAACGGTATGTCTTGAGACATTTCACAACTTTGGTTGTCCTCCTCCAAACTCTTTCCAGCAAATTATAGTCTTTTTTCCTCCAGGAACGCCACACTTGGATTCCATATCCCACTTGCGAACGGATAAAAGCGCCGTACACTTTCTCAAATAGAACTTCTATTTCTTATATATATTCACGACTTATCGTGCATATCTGTCTCAGCTAAGACGTTTTTGTATGCGGACGACCTTAAAATTGCATATGCATATAACGGGAATACAGTAGCAAATATTCATAGAACAATTGAAAATGATCTCAGAAAACGCAGCGAATGGAGTAGTCAGGGGCAGATGCCCTTTTCACCCGAAAAATGCCATCTCCTGATATTTGGTCCACAAAAACTTCCCCCCATAATATTCGAGGATAATGAAATAACAGAGGCCCAATCGGTAAAAGATTTAGGTCTCAGCTATACAAATACCCTTGATTTATCTCCCCACGTCCAACAAATATCACCGAAAGCCACTCGCCTGTGTGGATTCATATGTTAAAATTTCACCCTGAATGCACTAAGAATACAACTGTTCAAAATGTATGTTTTACCTCTCCTAGATTACTGTTCAATTTTCTTCGGCATAATGCCCTCAGACGGCCGAAAGAAACTAGAAGGCATTCAGAGACGTTTTACTAGATCTTTTTCTAGAAGTGATGGCATCCAGGGTTCATACTTAGAACTATATCATAAATACGGTCTTCGACCCCTCTGGATCAGAAGACTTCAAAATGGTCTAAACTTCCTATTAAAGGTCACCCACGACCAAGATATTCTCAAAATGAATTTACTTACCAACCAAAACGTCCCTAGAAACACCAGAAATAGCGAGGATATTATAAGGATTCCCAAATTCACAAAGTCCCAACGGTCAAATTTCTACTCCATAAGATATGCGACTATCGGAATTCTCTTCCAGGTTATATCCGGAAAAGTCGAACCCTAATCGAGTTTAAAATAAAAACTAAGAAATTCCTTTCAAATAACAATACACATTTATTTTTGAATAAGATAGGACACTTTTCAAGTCAATTCTTTGATATTGAATTTGGTCCAAAAGGGCTCTGATGATGCCAGCCGATTGAAAAATACGGAACATAGCACTAAAAATAATCAAATTTATAAAAGATAGCATTATTGATAAACATAGAACAAATAATGATATTCTTCTATTTTCCTCCCTTTCTCGTTTTCATCAGCTATGTCACCTGACACTAAATATCCCTTATAAAGCTAATAAAAATATTCCCTTCGATAAAACCCTGCATATTAGTCGTGCGTATGTATATGTTTAGGCCATTTTAAGCATATATAGAACTATATTAGGTCATAGTAAACAGTCGACCATTACTCCTATAATTTCACATTAACAAGAACAATACGATACATGATTCAATAGTATTTTGACAGTTTTGTTTGTGACTTACCAATGAATGCTTCTTGCTCCTGATATATATTCATCTTTTCCAGCTCTTAGTCCAGGCAACGATGGTAAGCCTCCTGAAAAAAACGTAGGAACTGTGCGACCGCCCAATTACAGCTGGCCAGATAGACTGACAACTGTGATGAAAAACCCGCCATGACCACTCCCTTATTATAGTCATATTTCTCTGTTTGATCTTAACTCATTGTAGGAACCGAAGAACCAATCCCGGGCGAGGTCTCAGAAGAGGACGCCTGATTGGACAAGGGACACTCCGGTTTCCCCGTGGCGTGTGCGGTTGGATCTTCTGGCTGCCTTCTTGTGTTTCACTTCTTTTCTTCCTCTTGAGCACTCTTGTGTCTCGTTCCCCCTTCGCTCTCCCGCTATTACCGTTCCCTAATAAACATGCTCCCTCCTTCGACGAGATCTTCTGATTTAGAACGGTGTTCTGCCTGCTTGTTTGCTACAAAACTGGTGGCAGCGGTTCCTCTCCATGTCCCACGACCAGGCTACCGCGAAATCAGCCGAAATGCCCGCCAGCGTGGACGTAAGGGAGCTTTGCCAAGCTCTTATGTCTCTCCTTGAGACAAGGCAATCCTCCACGGACACACTGCCTCTGTTGAAACCGGGGGACAATTTCGACGTTTGGTACTCCCAAGCGAACGTTCATTTGGCCTCCATTGCAGCCAAAGACCGTGCGCGGTACATATGCCGCCACCTCTCGACGGAGGCGCTAACAAAGGCCTCTGCTTTCGGGGTCAAGTTCGACACCGACGCGGATTCGCTGTTGCGTGCTCTTCGGCGCGTTTTTGCAACGCCCAAGCCCCCAGTGGACGCGTACAGGCAGTTCTCGTCCCGTCTTCAGCTACCTGGGGAGAGTGCCAGAGATTATTTAGGCTGTCTTCGCCCTTTGGTATTGGCGGCCTTTCCTGACCAGCCAGCGAGCCTGACTGATGTTGTTCTCGCTGCGCACTTCTGCGCTGGTTTATTGGACGATAACCTCCGCCGGAAATTGATCAAGAAGCCCAACTTAGCGTCTGAGGCTCTCTTAACCCTGGTGCAGGAGTATGAGGAACGCTACGGTCCCTCAGTCGCCGCGCCATGTTATTCCACCTCAGTCGCCCGGAAACGGCAGACTCGATCAGTGGCGACCCAGACATTCCGGAACTTCACACGTCCATTCCGAGGTCGCCAGGCTCGCGTCGCACAAATCTCCAGTGAGTCCTACACCGTTCCTGCTGTTACATCTACCTCTGATTTTCCTGCTGCCATTGTTAACGCTACGGTTGTAGACAGGCGAGTGGCGTTTCTTGTTGACCAGGGACAGCCTGCTCTTTGCTAAACCCCCAGGGTTTCACCCGCACCTGGCTACAACAGACCGAAATTTCCCATAGACATCCCCGTATTGTAGCGGCGAACGGTATGCCACTTTCCTGCTCGTCACTAGTCGACGTGCCATTTCGCCTGGGCTCATCTGAGTTTACCCACCCTTTCTACGTCTGTCCTGATATTCAGTGGCAGGGTATTTTAGGCGCAGATTTTCTCCATGCTGACCGTTTCTGCGTCGATTTTGCGGCCGGTCAACTCACCTCTAAGTCGACTTCAATCCCCATTTATTTCCCCCATGCCCCTGACCCCCAGCTGTTTTGCGACCCAGTCGGGCTCCACCCTCCCCAGCCTTCCGACCTGGTACATTTGGTTCCCGACTCTCCCGGGTTCTCCTCTGAACAGATCACCGCTGTTCTTAACCTTATATTCAAAAACTCAGCTGCGTTCGCATGGGATGGTGAACCCCTTGGTAGAACGAATGTATTGCAGCATACTATCGACACGGATTCAGCTCGACCAATCCGTCAATCCCCCCGCCGCGTACCCGTGCATTTCCAGAAACAGTTAGAGCAAACCATCAAAGACATGCTGGACAAGCACGTCATTCGCCCCTCGTCCTCACCCTGGGCCTCTCTAATCGTCCTCGTTAAAAAGAAAGATGGATCGTTGCGATTGTGTGTTGATTACCGAAAGGTAAATGCCGTAATCGTCAAAGATTCCTTCCCACTTCCACGCATTGACACCACCCTAGAGGCACTCGCAGGAGCTGCATGTTTCTCCACACTCGATTTGCAGTCCGGCTACTGGCAGGTGGAAATGGCTCCCGAGGATAGGCCTAAGACTGCATTTTCCATTCCCTCTGGGTTGTATGAGTTTAAAACTATGCCATTTGGCTTGGCAAACGCGCCTGCTACCTTTCAACGTTTGATGGCGTCGGTTTTACGGGATTTATGCCCTACGGCGTGTTTGGTCTACCTGGACGATGTCATCGTACACGGGTCTACTGTCGAGTCCCACCTTGATAATCTGCAAACCGTCTTTAACCGTCTACAGGCCGTAGGCCTTAAACTGAACCCGGCTAAATGCTGTTTTCTCAAAAATTCTGTTCCTTTCTTGGATCACATCGTCTCAACTGAAGGGGTAAAGACGGATCCTGCGAAGAGAGAGCAAATACGCAGTTGGCCACAACCGACGTCAGTTTCCGGGTTGCGCGGTTTCCTCGGTCTGGCCTTCGATTATCGTCGGTTCATTAAAGATTTTGCACGCATAGCTGCACCTCTTAATCGTCTCACTAGCAAGCAGAACGCATTTAACTGGTCCGACGAGTGTGAGAGTTCCTTTGAGGAACTCAAATGGCGGTTGATCTCCCCTCCCCTGTTGGCCTTCCCTAACATATCCGAGTCAGCCCCACCTTTCATCTTGGACACTGATGCATCAGATGTAGCCATTGGGGCGGTCTTGTCTCAACAGCAAACCGATGGACTGGAACATCCCCTCATTTTTGCCAGTCAGACGCCCACCAAGCCTGAGCGTAACTACTCTACCACTCGCAAGGAGCTTCTAGCCGTCGTCACCTTTGTCAAGAAATTCCATCACTATCTCGCCGGCAAACGGTTCATTTTACGCACCGACCACCAGGCGCTGCGCTGGTTGGAAAACTTCAAGGATCCGACCGGTCAACTCGCTCGCTGGCAGGCAGACCTCTTGGAATATTCTTACACTGTCATCCATCGGGCCGGTAAAAAGCACCAGAATGCCGATGCCTTATCTCGCCGAGCACAAACACCACTACCGGCCGCAACATACGCCCCAGCAACTGCGATTACTTTTGGCACTCCCGACCACTCAGGGTGGGCGTCGGCTCAAGCTTCTTATCCCTATATATCTCTTATCTATGATCGGTTGCGTCAGGGTGCGCCAAAACCGTCAAGCGAAGAAATGAAGGGCTCCAGCTGGGAAGCTCGCTGCCTTTGGTCAGCGTGGAACAGCCTTCGCCTCTGTGACGGCGTGCTTTTTCTTCAGTATTCTCCCACCGACCCCCGTCGTTTGGTTTTGCTGCATGATGCGATCCATCCCACACTTTCCCGTCTTCGTGTTGATCTGGGACACGCTGGTCAAGCTCGTACCGACACCGCCGCGCGTCAGCGTTTCTGGTGCCCGAATCAACGGCGGATCATTCAGGGCATTTGTAACACGTGCCCTGTATGTGCCGAAGTCAAAAATCCCAACCCTACACAACGCGCACCACTGCAGCCCATTCAAGCGGGTTACCCGAATGAAATTGTTGGCGTCGATCTGATGGGTCCTATGCCCCCTTCCCCCAGCGGAAATCGTTATATCTTAGTTTTAGTCGACTTTTTCACCAAGTGGTGTGAAGCGGTGCCCCTTCCACAAGCCGACGCCATCACCGTCGCTAAGGCCATCCTTAGCGAGTGGATCTGCCGCCATGGGGTGCTTGAGCGGCTCCATTCAGACCAGGGTGCTCAGTTCGAGTCCCGGCTGATGGGAGAACTCTGCGAACTTCTTCATATTCGTAAATCTCGTTCTACCCCGTGGCACCCTCAAGGCAATGGACAAGTAGAGCGCACGAATCGGACTCTCAGAGGTTTGATCCAATCTTTCGTTAACGGTTGCCCTGGTTCCTCTTGGGAAGTCGCCCTCCCTCAGTCCCTTCTTGCCTACCGTTCCGCCACGCACTCGTCAACGGGCCATACGTCGTTTGCCCTTATGTACGGCCGCGAAGTTCGTCTTCCACTGGACACTTCCTGTCCCCTCCCACTTCCGTCCTCCCGAGCCTCCTGGGTCAGCCGACAAGTTCTCCACGCATTGGATAGGGCCTTTCGTTGTTGTGGAAGTCCCTTCAGAAGCTCTTTGTATCCTCAGGGCTTCTGATGATCCAGAGGGTTCCACCTTTGCAGCTCACTTCAACAAGCTCAAACCATACGCCTTAGATGATAGCTCTTGCGGCCCAGTCTCTTCGGAGTTACCTTCATTCCCCTCCGCGGAGCTGCCGCACCCTCCAACGGATCCCCCTTCAATAGTCTCCGTCCCTTCTTCTCCTCCCGCTCCAGCAGTCCTTACGTCCCCCGCTCTCCCCAGTCCTCTGCCCCCGTTAGTTTCTCGTACTGTGGAAGTCCCTCCCGAAGGTGGTTTCGGCCTCCCACTCGACGGTCTTATCCCCGATGGGACATCGGTCCTACAGGAGGGGGCAGTGTGATGTAAAACTCGCCATGACCACTCCCTTATTATAGTCATATTTCTCTGTTTGATCTTAACTCATTGTAGGAACCGAAGAACCAATCCCGGGCGAGGTCTCAGAAGAGGACGCCTGATTGGACAAGGGACACTCCGGTTTCCCCCGTAGCGTGTGCGGTTGGATCTTCTGGCTGCCTGCTTGTGTTTCACTTCTTTTCTTCCTCTTGAGCACTCTTGTGTCTCGTTCCCCCTTCGCTCTCCCGCTATTACCGTTCCCTAATAAACATGCTCCCTCCTTCGACGAGATCTTCTGATTTAGAACGGTGTTCTGCCTGTTTGCTTGCTACACAACCAGCAGCTAGAGCACACCGAAATTTACCCAACAGGAAATTACTTTCAAGGTCAGACCGATATCAAATTTCATCAATTGCCATGAAGGACATATTATTCATGCCCCCGAAAACTACCAAACTGCAAACTTCAATTTTCCTATTGTACATATCGTTATTTTTTGAAAATTTTGTTATCATTTTCCCTTAGAACTGAGGTTTTTTTTAACTTAAAACAAATTCTCAATTCGCGCTCTTTTGGCTAACCAGACACCCGAAGCAAATGAAGTCAAAGTGCAGTTGAAATTGATGAGTTTGTTTTAGGTTTTTTTCCTGAGTTCAAAGGGGACTGATAGTGCCCAAGGGGTGCTGCAATAAACCTATTCTATTCTATCTATACATACGAGCAAAGAGAATACCTTTCGCCCTATAAACCGCCCCAATGAATTGAGAGGAGGGCTTAAGAGACGGAAAACTACTGATCCAAAGGTATTTTTGTTCGGTAACATATGGAAGGTGCCTTAAGTTAAACATAGTGCACCTCCCGGAAAGAGTGACAACAACACTACAACGCTACTATGGGATTATTCGCTCTTCTCTCAACTCCAGAAGAGAACAGAAGGCCAACCTTATATATGAGAGTCAGATCTTAACACGAGGAAAAAATTGATGTCCGTGAATTGGGAGTGTTTGCTCAAAAGAGATCCGGAGGACGACTGTAGATCGTTTAAGCCGATTTCACTCGAACTAATTCGGCGCTGTTGTCCACTAACGCTACAGAAAAACCACCAGTCAACCTGTCTGGTTAACTAGGGACCTAAATAGAAAGTGACAGAAAAAAAGCAAAGGATGGAAGATATTCAGGGAAAGTGGGTCAACAGCGCACCTCAAAGAATTTCGTCTTCAACAAAATGCTGTCAAGAAAGGCATCAATATAACAAGGAAGATGTATGAATCCAGAAGTATCCGACAGGCTGAACAGAAGCCCAATGCTTTCTTTCATTATATTAACAGTAGACTGAAGCACGAGGACCCGTTCTTAGTACCGAAAGGTGATAATAGTGCAGAAATCGTCGAAAACAGCGAGAAAGCCTAATATTTGGGGCAGCACGTTGTATCGGCTTTCACTAGGGAAAACAGAGTTTCGCGGTCCCAGTGCCAGCAGTACTGTTGAGACTGCCGACCTCCTGCTTGACTTCATACACTTCCGGAAATCTGTCGTGGCAAGGGAGCAACAAAATCTCAAAGAAACAAAGTTCTCGGGTTCGGACAATATATCGGTCAAATTCTTGAAAAAGTTGGCGAACGAACTCTCAAAACCACCAGCACACCTCTTCTGTTTGCCATTCGAATTACGGAGACTACCATCCGAATTAATGATAGCGAATATCTTTACGATATGCAAGGGTGGTGCTCGCACTAACGCTAACAATGACCAGCCTGATGGTCTCACCTGCATCGGCTGTAAGATAATGGAGAGCATAGTTGGGCAAGCAACAATGAAGTTCCTGGAGCAGAACCACTTACTCTCACACCTGCAGTACGGCCTCAGGCAGAACCGCTCGCACATTTCCAGTTTATTGCTTTTGACTGAGCAGTGGACTCGTGCACTACACGGACAGCAGGTAGGCGTTCGACGGCATCCCACACAAACGCCTAATCTACAAACTTTCTGAAATCGGGATTAGAGGAAAGCTACCGACATGGATCGCAGATTTTCCTACAGGGGATCACAAACCGTGTACGTTGAGGCCCCGAGGTCAACTCCTAGCCCTGTTTTAACTGGTGTCCACCAGGGCTCATTTTTAGGACCGTTGCTATTCCTGGTTTACATTATTCACTGCGTTGCTGTCCTGAGAGGCAAAGACACCGTGTTCTCTGGCGATATTAAGTTGTGGCGAGCAATTAGACCTGAAGCAGACGGATACGCGCTTCAAGACAATCTTAACCGCCTGAGCAGGTGGTCAGCTCGTTTGCTCCTCACACAAAAAATCGCTGCTAGAAGATACTATCCACACGGAAATCTGTAACAGATGCGCAGACACGCTTTTGTCGACAACGTTTTCGTGTCCAACTGACGCTGACGAACTTGCTTTACAGAGCCTCGGTGATTACAGATTTGTGTAGAAATGCTGCGCAACACTTTTGCAAGTGATCGTTGATGTTGCTGACTAAAGTCTGTCTCCCAACTGCTCAAATACCTAGCTGTTATTGAAGAAAGAATAGAGAGCGCAAGATATTATCTGCTGAAGTTGCTGTTGATTTTCTCGGTTTAGCAAGACCTGAAACAACTGAAGCCGAACCAGAAAAGAATAACATTGAATTTTGAATCCAACACAAGCAAAGGAGTTGTGCCCAACATATTGCTCGACAATTTAAGCATGTAAGTATTGCGTGTGTTGAGACGGATGCTGACTTTAACATGAAGAATGTTGTAGCAGCCTTGTATGGCGGTGTCGTTGAGGTCAGGTTCATAAGTACCGACAAAACCGACGAGGCCAAACTTTGTGCACCAAAGCCACTTTCCTGCGATGATGCATAGGCATCTTGATAATATACCGCAGATGGAAACAGAACTAACGAAATCAAAAATCGGCAACATGATAATGGTGCTGCCGGATTACAAGGAAACAGCAATCAATAAATGACTCGCGTACACTGCAATGGGAGCACACGTTTCCTCGTCGGTAATCAGCAGTCGCTCAAACCTACGCCTTCCTCACAGTCTACAGTGATGTGTGACAGCTGCCTAAGATGTCTAGACAGGTGTATTTAGGGAAAGTATGATGTACCGTCTAGCTAAAATGCTCCAAACGAGCTTTGGGAAGTTACATCACCAGTACGCTGACCGTAGCTTGTAGATGTTGAATTCGCGATCTATTTGAATGAAGAAACAACAGTCCTCGTCTCTACTCCTCCACTCAAGCCCACAGGCAGCTAAAGTGACTATTTTGACTTTGGCGGTCTTGAAAATATGCAATTCCTTTGAAAATCCGACAAACAACCGGCCGGAAAATACAACGACGTCAGCTGCACAAGACGTGTCGCGTCAGAAGGTAGAAATCGCTCCCTAACTAATAGCAATGCTGAACGTAAGCTTACCGACATTATCGAAATATATGCACAGTGTGAATTCAACAAGCAATGAAAAGGACCGCACCAGCGTCTCCTGCACAAATTGAGAATTATGGGCATTGGCGGCACACTTCTCAGATGGATCGGGAATTTTCTCGTCGGTCGCTCCCATATTGTCCGCGTAGAACAACAGCAATCAAGGCGCACATTCATAGAGAGTGGAGTCCAACAAGGTCCGGTGCTCGGACCAACCCTCATCCTCTTGTTCATCAATGATTGTGTGGATGGGTTGGACTGTGATAGTGCCATGTTTGCGGATGACATAAAAATCTGTAAAGTCATCCAGAATGCTGCCGATGAGACCAACTTCCAAGAAAATCTTTGTCGATTGGACGAGTGGTCCCGCAGATGGCTCTTGTCCTTCAATTTGACCAAATGTACCATACTGCTCCTCGGAAATCAGACCCCTAGTACACGGCAATACCATCTGAACGGAATACCACTTAAAGATGCAGAAACACAGAAAGATCTCGGAGTCTGGGGTGCGGACAGCCTAAAGCCTTCTACACAATGTTGTAAGGCGACCAAGGCCGCAACTTCAATACTGTATGCCATCAAGCGGGCACTCGCAACTTTCGATGAAGACTGCTTCTCCAAATTATTCGGCACGTTTGTAAGGCACTGACTTACTGACTGACTGCCGTACAATTATTTTGGTTTTAGGAAACTGGAGTTATCCTGCGGAAAAAGATTGTAGCCCGCGGAATGACGTAGTCCAGAGCGAAAATGGTCATCACGAGTACGTCGGGATTTCACAGTCACCATTCCTTTTCATAGAATTGAGACTGTGTACCAGAGGAAGGTCCATGGGTGAATCGTTGCCTACCACCGGCCGAAAAATGCGGTCGTTGGGCGGCGGAATGCAGAGAGAATATTTCTTTACAGTTGAGACCCGACAGAGAGATTAAAACAACAAAATCCATTAATACGGAAGATTAAATGGGTGAATTCGGCACTCGGAAATAGTGACAGCTGTTCTGAATATGGAAAGCAAGTGCTAATTTGTCTAAACGAAGAATAATTGTGCAGAATTCTTGTGCTCCGCGGATAATTATTCGAGGCTGTAACTGCGTTGGCAGAAAAGAACGGAGTATATCTGACTGTACGTGCCAGAGAAAGAAGTAAAAGCACTCTGGGTGACCGTTGCGTTAATGTGGATCAAGATACTCCACAGCAGTAAACTGATTAAAGGTACGGTAGGCTGAGAGCCTAACCAATAGAAAAAATTGGCTTTCCTATTTAGTGAAGTCATGAAGGAATAGGACATGTGAATCCTGGTCGTTTATTCGAGATTATGTTATAACTCGACGTGGTCTTATTATTCACACCTATCCCACCAAACCTGTCGCATAAGTATATATGCAGAAGGATGAATGAGAACTACAATTGAGCGAGAGACTTCTGAACCTCGAGCATATGGTGCAGTTCTTTGAATTCTGCAGGCAAACTTCTCTAATGTAAGTAGTGGAAAATGGTAGCGAACCAAATAAATGATGGCGGGTTCGATAGATATAGATCGGTCCATATTTTAACGCAAAAGATTTATGTCCACGGGTTATGTAATCTAAGCAGATGTGGAGAAAACATAAGCCACGAAAATACAGCTTCGCTTTGAAATGCCATTGAGGGTTGTGCTTAAGTTTACAAGCGCATTTTGCCACGCTCAAAAGCGCTTTTTTATGCTAATACAGGTCCCGCGAATTTATTCCAGCCGTAGATTTAGCCCAGTAATAGTTGAAATGGATCCCTCTTATTTATTAAAAACTTATATTTTGTGTCAATGAGTGGATGGCACGCTCGTTATAATCGAGATGGGCATGCTACCATCCTTTCAGGGCATGTTCAGAGGGGTCTTCTATGAAATCCAGCTTACATGAGAAAGGAGGGCCCACAAGTTGCCATTCTTTGACGTTCTCGTCACACACTGACTAAATGGTGAACGCAGAACCTTGATGTATATAAATTCGGCTGATGCATTACCTCATCGGTTATCACAACAACCGTCCGACTCTGTGCAAACTCATTGGTTTAAGAACGCTCTATTTAATGCCAAAACGCGTTAGAGCGAACCATAGGGGCGAACAATAGATTAAAGTTACCTTCGGCACCAGTTAGCAAGGAATGGCAAGCCAAACAAATTCATCAACCACTACCTCCATATGCGTTCAAAAAGGAGACGCCGGAGAGGGTTAACAACATTGTGGCAACCCCTACCGCACACAAATACCTCCGTTGAGATGGTGGAACGCAATGTTTCCGTTGGCATGAGTATTCTTTATCGTCCGGCAGCTACCATACATACAAAAATCATGAATATGAATGACCGGGTGGATAAATGCGAGCGATCGTGTGCACTCTATCAAATCCTACGCTACGACTGTCTCTGTCATTGTCCAGGCCAGACAGTACGTTGATTCAGCTAATCAGCGTCGAAGGACGAACTAGCCGTTAAGAGGGAATTCGATGGCCAAACTCGCTACTCACGCTAGAGGAAAGCCATTGTGGGGTCAACCGGTTATAACCCCGGACAGGAAATGCGGAAGTTTTGGGTGTATGGCAGCAACTTCATACCACCTCACCCGTTCCAACTCTGTCTTTGTTTGATGGCGAAACAATTCACTTGATTTTGCATTCTTATGGTCTTTTAGTATGGGTTCCTGTACTAGTGCGAAAGCTCAGACTAATACAACTTCTGTTTCAGAGATCGCGAGTCCATATTTTTTTAATATCCGTCACTTGCCTAAGAATTTGTAACCAACCACTTTCAACTTGTCAGCTTGTACCAAAGGCCTGTAATTCTTTTTATCGGGCACATCGCTGACGGAGAGGCGAAGCACGGACGAGTAAAGCACACTGTCCTGATTAACTCCCCTGATCGCAGTAGTGAAGCCGGAGAAAACAGTGTAATTCATAAACTGATGTGCCCGATCGTTGGCGCAGAAAGATAAAAGGTTTAAGAACTCTCATCCCGTACAGAAGGATAAAACCTCCAAAGTGAGAAGGGAATCATCAAGACGATCAACGTGTTCAGTAAAAATGTACTAAGGCTATGGAAAGACCAAAAGACTTATTTGGAGATCATGGAAAAGCCTTTAAAAATCAGTGCTCACACACGCTCAGTAGGCTATCCTCTAATATAAGACATCAGATGTTGCCTCTGATTGGGCTTTTTAACATATGTGAGGCAGCAAGAGTGGGAATGTCTATTGTATGCAAAACTCAAAGTGATGCGGAGCGTCCGTGGTTGGGTAGAGGCAGGATGTTCCGTACCTTTATCGCACGTTGAGCGGTTTTACCATCAAAGATAAGACTAAAGATATTTAATGACACAGAAACGCATGACTCGCGTCGGTATACAAATGTTGACTGCGACATTACCAAGCCCCAGCCGATAGGATTGTCGAAAAGGTTGGATAGATGCCGTTTTACTACAGGGTTTTATATTTTGAATCTCATAGACGAATCGTTCTGAACTCGGACACTCTGAAGCGGTCTGGTCGAGTTTTCAACACTGCTCTTGGACAACAGAATATCCAGGATATCAGCGGTCATCTCTGTATAAGCTGTCAGAATTCTGGTGTACCTTAGAGAGCAACACATCGCGTCTTTATGCGATATTGTTAGTGAGGAAGGAAATTCGCGTAATTTGACGAACACTATTTACTGAAGTCTCCCATTTCGACTGGCCATTTTTACCGATCATCTTCCTTATCTTCCTAATATTAAGTGGCTACACGGCGAGGGATCCTTAAAGTTTGCAGCTAAATGTAAAGGGAGAACTACCCACTTATATGCCAGACCCCGGCTGGAGACATTGGTCATTGTGCATTTGAGAGTGAATAAAAGATAAATGAAGTTCCCAACGTGCATAACTAAAAAAACAGTGCATCACTTCAGACGGATATTGTGTTCTATAGCAAACAAACTCGGTTATACTCGCCGTTCGAGTTTTCTGATCCTTGATTATTTTATGCGGAGTCGTGCCTAAATAGAAATGACCGATTTCTCGAACGGCCACCTTTTATTTCATTTAAGCACTAGCGATCAGAAAAGCCTCACTTGGCCGATTGGCTCTGAATCACAACATCGCCAGATCTGCTCGAGGAAGCGTGCATGACCAAACAGTACATCACTGTATGAGCTATGCCCTTGTCAAATCCAGTGCGATCATGCTTCCTATCTAAATATAGCTCGGCGCTGTGAAGTTCAGTGCCTCATACTGGTTATTAAGCACATACACCAAAAGCTCTTTAAGGCCTTTTAAATCCCAGCATTCGAGAGGCATGTTATACTTTTAAAATTTGTCTTATTTACTGTGGATTTTGCGCTTCCCTGTCGCATGTTCTCATTCTTGCGTTCGACATTTGTCTTCTGCACTGCATGCCTTTATTTGCCGCCTGACGATTAGTCTCCCTCGGGAGCTTCTCCTCCAATCCCAAATACATAGTCTTGGTTCTAAGATCATACAGACTGAAATGAAACGCTCAAAATCAGACTGAAATTGATGGTTCAAGAATTGTCCTAATGCTAACCAGATCACATTGCAAGAATGTTGGGAAAAAATCGGTCAAGGCCCGGGATTGTGTTTAGAATTAAGTACTTATGGTTTTCGCAGACTGGATGAGGTACAGATGATTGAATAAATCTCAAACCTTCGTCTAAAACCTGGTCAGTCTCTGATCTTTGAAAATTCACAGTTGGTAACGGAGCCGTCCGTAAAGTTGGGCCGTACAATGTCTGATGCATTCTATCTCCGGTATTATGTCGGCCACAAAGGGAAGTTCGGTCACGAATTCCTAGAATTTGAGTTTCGACCGGATGGTTCGATACGAATTTTTAAATTAACACTTGTAGGAAAGTTGCGGTACGCCAATAACTCTAATTATAAAAATGATACGATGATTCGCAAAGAAGTGAGTAGTCGATTTAATGTTATATTGCCAAAGGCATATGTTAGCAAAGCAGTAATGGAAGAACTCAAGAGAATAATTTTGGACAGTGATATTATGAACGAGGATGATGAGAAATGGCCCGTCCCCGATCGTGTTGGTCGCCAAGAGCTGGAAATCGTATGTGGCGATGAGCATATATCCTTTACCACATCAAAAATCGGTTCTCTTGTTGAAATAAACAGTTGCAAGTATGTGTTCTATTATTATAGTCTTTTACCCTACTATTTAGGGATGCAGAGGGTCTCCGAACGTTTTACTACCTCGTACAGGATCTGAAATGCCTTGTCTTCTCCCTTATTGGACTGCATTTTAAGATCAAGCCAATATAATGTACCAGCCCTTGTACCGCTAATGCTGCAAATATATTTTGTAAAGTTTCAGTCTTCACTCGTCCACATATCCAGGTTATCCGTTCCTTTTTATATTCCCCGGGGCTTGCTCAGAACCAGACTGTCTGTTTACATTCTCTAGCGTACAATCCACTTAATTTATCTAGCCGTTCATATAGTGTAAAGCCTATGGTATTGGCATGTATTATTGCCCATCGTCGCTTTGCTTCGGATTTGCCTTATGCTTCTGCCAACAACCCATCGACTTTTGACCGTAACGCCTATTGGACCATTTCCGTGCCATCCGCCAGGTCGCAAAGTATAGAAGACAAAGCGAGTTTGGAAGTACGCTATGGTAGTTGACGCAGATATTGTCCGTTCCGGCGGTCCCGGTCGGTAGCAAGAATTGACGGCTCCTGCCCAACTTGTTAGGTAAGGTTCTGTAGTGTTTACGTTACCACTCTACGAGCTGACGGACCACTCTCGGAAGATGGGTTTCAACGTCGCTGTAGTCGTAACTTTGGTGTTCCAAGGACATATTTTTCATGACCATCAGAAAAGTCTCTCTCGCAGGGTGCGTTCATTTGCGTTCGTGCGGTGTTGTGAGCTTCAAGTCGCTAGGAAAAGAATTGAATGTAATTTTACACATTCCGTCATGTCTGTCTGCAGTTTACCGACATCTCTCGTGATGCACGATCTATTCTTTGAGTTCAATGTTTGTCACTCAAGTGGTAGTGCAGCACTCCGGGCCTCATGACTGATTGCGCTGTTGCTGTAGACCCAAGCCCCTGCCACCTGTCCACATGACACGCCTTTTATGCTATTTTGCATCGTATCAGCTACTGCTTCCGTTCTCATTTCCAGTCGGCTTATTGCTGACGTCGATGGAAAGGGGAATGGTGGATGAGGCTGACTTTGCTTGTGGCTCACTGCGGTTGGTCGGACGCACCAAGAAGTGGTTAGAGATCGACTGGCTGAGTCGGTTTTCTGTACTGTGGGTCGTACCTCCATGAATCTTCTTTAGTATGGCGTGTATAACAAGCCCCACCAACGCGAGGTCCGAACTGCGATCTGTTGACGTGGGGAGATCGGCAGCCTTGCCACGCATCTGTAAGGTCTTGTCATATCTGCCATCGCGGACTTGCCCGTCGGCCTGACTCACACCTGCTGCTAGCGCACGACTTGTGAGGGAAGGGAGAGCGAGGGCGACTTCACGTTTCTTCAAAATACGAATTCTCCCATATTTTTAAACTCAGGACGTTGTCAAGACGAGCTAGCCCAAGTACCGCCTACTTGGGACGCTCACGGGCGGCGGATAGCTGCCCGACTTTCATACGGGATTAATCGTGAAGAAGACCCACTGGTCTGGCATTAGACCGTAGTTTGGTAGCAGCCACAGCGATGCCTGACTGCGGAAGACCAAGGTCTAACACGTCAACTGCGTCCAAAGTTCCGCAAAGCCTGGTAATGGCACAATAATATGGCGAACATGAGCCGCTCGTAAATAAGTTTTTTGCGGAAAAGTCTGAAGGAGAAAATCATTGATAAAGAAGACGAGTGGCCGTTAGGGACCATCCTATACTTAGAATTCTCGAGAAAACATGGAAAATTCCCCATCCAGTTGATACTATTCTTGTTACCGGTGTTCGCGAGAACCGACGCGTTCCACAAACCTAGTATTTTTGTGAGAGCGACTAGTGTGTGGTCTGGATTACTTAATATAGAATCGGCATTTGGTACTGAATGGTTCAATGCGAAGAGGTTCCTAGGCTCTTGTACTCAACGTCTCACAGCACGCAGTCCTTAGCTCAAGGTAGGTGTCTCATGGCCGCCTGGAACCTCAATTGCAGACCCAGAATCTCAGAAAATCAAAATCTTTGAGACCAACTTCCGCTTTGCCCTCTATCAAAAGGATTCGTGCTTATTATTGTAGACATGGTCTAGCAAACGATACGTGTCATTTACATGGGGTTTATTCAATAGCCATCTGACTGAATAGGCATTTTAGTAACATTAGTGTCATTTCACTCAACCCGACACCATTAGCTACCGACCAGCACGATGAAGAGTCCTACACACAGCTGAAAGAACAGGTTAAAAACTTCTTTACCGTGGTCTGTTGATTGTCGGCAGGAGCCATGTTGGTTTGTTTGGACCAGGCTACTCTTCAAACGACTATTACAGTGGCCGCTTTGGGTCTGATTCTCGATGCCACTATAGTGAAAGGATGTAGGTCTCTGCTGAACACAGCGGACTGGTTGACGCCGACACGTGCTCCCAGCAAACACTTGCTCCTCTGGCTTTCAGACGATGGTCGTACGGCCAGCCAGTCAATTCAAAGTTTCGTAACTGACTTCATGGCAAAATATCAATGCACGGTCTTGCCTTCCAACGCGAATCGAAGAAGGCAGTAGCGAAGTCATCTTTGAAATCTCCAATTTACGAGACAGATGAGCAAATTCTGAGATTTATCCTGCGGCTCCGCAACGACTGCTTCAACTCAAGGCTTTTAAAAGTCACTACCTATACGCCCCAAGCTAGGTTCAGCAAAAAGGACTTCACTACCTATGAAAAATGACAGTAAAGCCCGCCATAAAGGACTGCGAAAGCGATTGTGCTTGGGTTGCGGTTTCCATGGAACAGTCCTCGAAAGATCACCAAATTATTCGCCAAGTTAGTCATATGATCCCGGCACTGACTGACTGTCCGCGATATGTTGCAACTTTTTAGTTGCCAACTTGGTCAAAATCAGGTGCCGACTCAGCATTGAAGACGTATTCATCACCCGCATTCCTGGGAGCAGATCTTTGTTCCCCGCCACCGTATGCAGTTGGGTATAAATTCTTCTCGAGTAGAAATCTTCTATGCAATCCTGGGGCTATGTAACAACAGGGCGTCCAGAGAGGACACCATTGCCGCTGACGTCTGTAGGTTTTTTTCCTGGAACTGGCGTACTAACTTCATGGCTTGATTGAGCAAGCGTGAGGTGAGATCTTTCCCAATGAGTGGGGCTCAGCTATCATTGCGCTTGTTTTGAAGTAGGGTGATAAGAAAGAGTTCGAGAACTCTCGCGGTAATAGTCTTGTTAACTTTCCATCAGAGGTCTTTGCCACTTCCAGTCGTAGACTGTTTTAGAGTGTGCTTGAGTCGCAGACGAGACACAAACAAACCGGTTTTTAAGTTAAGCACCGATACAACAACCAAGTACTAATTTTGCAGCACATTAACAGCAACTAACGGCCATCTTCCTTGTTTGCCTCAGTGCAGCGTTCATTTATGACCATTTCGCGTCCTTCTAACAGATAGTGCAGTTATATATTTATTGACAAACACCAGCGTTATATGACCCAGGCCTGCCATCACTCCACTACTGTGCTAGTTCTGGTACATGACAATATCAACCATTCCATATTTGATGTGGAGTTCGATAATCTTGCATTCTGTACCCCACCCTGTTCGACTGCTCCATTGACTAAATCCTTTTGAGGAACTGACACGTCGGTGTCGAATGTGCACCCGGATACCGGCTGACTTAACCTGACCTGGAAGACGACTAGAAACTGGAGGTATTGGACTATCGTTGCTTGGGAACCCTCCTTTGGGCGAAGTACATCGGCGTGGTTTTGAATGGGAAAGTTTGCATTCGTTGCGATAACACGGCGAGGATACTTCAGGACACTCAAGAATGACAACCGAGGTGATTTGGACACGTTCTTCGTCGTTTACGTTCCATTCGGCCGGCGTCGCTACCAACCTGGAATCGTCGACGTATTCGGCTTAGAAAGAATCGGAGCCAGGTTTGAAACAGTCCGCCTAGATGTTGAGGCGGTTACGGGGCCTCCGGCGCTCTGCTCTCCATGTCCGCCGACGCACGCCCTGACGTGTGGAGAGTTTCGATCCGTGATATAATGGAGGCTGGCTAGGTCTGATATGATTATGGCCGTACTGGAGACAAGTAGTAGGACACACTAGGAATCTTGACTCGGAGGGTTGCCAACTGATAGGACACTTAAGTTCTATAGTTTTAAGACTACGCTGTTATCGCCCCCTCGTAATCTGGCCTGTTCTCACTTTTTTCGGGCCTATACAGTAGTTTTGTCCATATGCATATAAAGATCGGTAAGTGCTCAGCATACACAGACTCGAGTTTTGTCGTCAGCTGCTTCAATCAGTGACTGATCTCATTAAATGTTAACCGAAGTTATGAAATGCGCTTTCGATTGAAAAGAATCACTTAAATGAGATTCTAAGGTTGCTCAAGTTGTGGCACGGTTCCGTGATATTTCCGATACGTCAAGATGTTGGCTTCGGATGTACCACCTTTTAGTCACCTACACAGACAGCACTCGGCAAAAAATGAATACTTAAGTAGTATACATTTTATCTCCCGATGCCCGATGCTCTTATAAATTCAAAAATATTTCACAAGAGACATGCGCAAAAATATTCCTTCTTGTAGTCAGTTGATAGTAAGTCACGTTTTCTTCAAACTGTGTATTAAAAAGCGTATCTTTCGGTTCCAAAAGTCTCTAGCTATGGGATTCTTTAAGGCAGTGCAATATCCATTTGAATGACATCCTATCTGTCTGCCTAAAGGTGTTCTTCAATAAGTATGCAACGAAGTCCACATTTGTTGCTTTATTTTAGGAGCCCCATATGATATTTTATTAATGGTGTAAGGAAGTGTATGTTTTTCCCTACACGGAAAGTATAATGCTTGAAGACGGAGAGCCCTTAACGAAAATCCAACGGTAGATTGAGTCCAAAATTATTCGAAAATTGAGAAACTCTTTTAAAACCAAAAGATAGCCCTTCCTTGAGCATACAATTTGAAGAAGACATGATTTACTACCAAGTGAGTACAAGAATATTTTTTGCGCATGTCTCCTGCAAAACGTTTATGAATTTATAAGAGCATCGAAAATCGACAGAAAAAGTGTATGCTACTCAAGTATTCATTTTTTGCCGAGTGCAGTCGGTGCAGGTAACCGAAAAGAAGTACATTCAAAATTTAACATCCTGACGTCTCGGAAATATCCCGGGACTATGTCACAACTTAATAAACTTTTGAATCCCACTTAAGTTATTCTTCCTAATCGAGAAAACATCTCAGATTCCCTATTAACATTTCATGAGAGCGGCCACTGTACTTATACGCCCACTTCCAATCGTCCTGACGTTTATGGCCACTGAGACGTGGTTGCTGTGGGAGGAGGACGAGGCAGACTTTGTGTGGTTTCCCTCAATGTTGAACAGCTACTGCTTAAGACATCTAGGCCTATCTGAACAATATTGTCCTCGTAAATTACGATGGGCAAACTGTCGTTAGCTCAACGTTATGGGATGCTGCCCTAAGGGAGCAAAAGAGGGGGAAGACAAAAGGGGGGGGGGTCGAATTGTCCCCATCCGCCGGGAGTGACTTTCCCGGATATATGGTTGCTAAGGGACCTCATTTGTCTAAACGTGACTCAAAGAGCTGTATTTGTACCTATTGCCCCAAACTACTGTTCTCAATGACATGCTGTTGACCGGATCCTCGGGAGGGCCCTACACGAGGGTGACGGCGTTGAGTTTGCACCCGGATACCGACTGACTGATCTCGACTATGCCGATGATATCGCCTTACTTGCTTCACGTTTTGGTGATCTGCAGTCTATGGTGTCCCGGGTGAATGAGGTCGCTAAATCGGTCGGTCTATCCATAAACGCTGGGAAGACTAAAGCGTTTTTAAGCTGCATCCCTGACCAGGAGGAAGCACCTCTTAGGATTGATGGCTGTGAAGACAGTCTTAAATACCTCGGAGCGAGGCTGCTGCCTAATGGACAGAGTAAGGACGACATCGTCTCCCGAATCGATGCTGCCCGACGGGTTTTCTCAAGCCTTCGGAAATGCGTGTGTAACCGACGTGACCTCTCGATCGCCAGTAAGATTCGCGTGTACCGTGCATCTGTCCGCTCCGTCCTTCTCCACGGTTGTGAATACTGGGCTTTGCGCCTGGAGGACGAGCGAAAACTAGAGGTATTTATCACCACTGCTTGAGGATCATCCTTCGAGTGAAGTTCACCAAATTCTTCTCAAATGAGACGGTCAGCGCTCCCTGCGACAACATCGCAAGGATAAATCAGGTCATCCAAGAAAGACGACTGAGGTGGCTTGGGTATGTTCTTCGTCATCCACCACAGGAACTCAGTGTTACTGCCCTCGATCCGGCACCGTTGCCCCATTGGAGGCGTCGAAGAGGGAGTCAGTTCAAAACCTGGCTCGAAACAGTTCGTCAAGATATGGAGGTGGTTCCTGGACCTTCGGTATTCGGTCTCCGTCGTTGGCGAAGGGAACGGGTTGAGCTGTCCAGATCTGCTGCCGCGGATGGTCACGCGTGGAGAGGTACAGTTCTTGACATCATCGAGGCCGGCTAGATCAGGCATGAACGCAGCCGTATCAAGTAACATGCCTCTGAAAACCTCAGGCACAAGCATTTGCAACGACAGAAAAGGTTTAATTAACCGCAGTTTTTACTTTGGGATTAAATTACTCCATTGCCCTTTCGTTCCCACTCATTGTTAGTCAAGCGCTTCTGGCGTATGCAGGCATTCAGTCCTTAGCGTCCACGCCTCCATTCGAATTCAGGTGGTATCGCAACTCCCTTTAATATCAAGGCGGAGGCCATGGGGTACTAGCTATTTTAGTCATTTCGAAGCTCACCTCTATTTTGTAAGCACTTTTCAAATACCGAACTGTGCCTTCGTCTCTGAGAACCAATGTCATAAATATGCAATCCTTTACCTATCTGATCTGGCTCTGTTGGACGTGTTCAACGCACGCATCCTAAAGTACCTTGAACATTTATCGTTTCCAGATTCGTCTACTGAGTTATCCATTTGTTTGAGACTTGTTGGGTTTCCGAAGACATGAAGTTCAAGCCAGTGGTAATATGATGTTATATGTTCTTACAATTGTTTTATTCTGACGCGTGGCGTTGAAGCAGATGTAAACTTAATTAGTAAAGCCAGTATGAGTTTCTGACATTGTTTATAAATGTCTCTTTTAACGTTGATGACGAATTTTTCCTTTTTCCACGTTTGCATACTTACAGTGTACAGTAACGTTTTCCGACCGTTTAATTATCCTCAAAATTTTGCTCCTGGAATGTAGGACTGAGGCTACAAACTTTGCTGCAAATGTATTCGATTGTTGAATTCAAAGAAGAAAACGCCGTGGCTGTCGTGGCCAAGGCCTGTTTTGTCCGCGAAGGCCGCGTATGTTGACCAACATGTCGAAGCCACCGAGAGCATAATCTGCTTAGGACAAAAATCTATTCAACCAGAGTATTGAAGTGTAATCTGACTTTGGAAAATGCCAGACGGCTCTTGAGGAAGGTGGAAGACACGAGCGACCTATCCAGTTCCAGCCTGCCAAATTCGGCAGAGGCAGAAGGATAAAACATGTATCCTATATCTTTACTATATTTTTGTAGATACGTCCACAGGCCGACGCCCGATTCGGACGATTATGAGGAGGACGTCTACCGTCGAAGGCGGCTTGAGCGAAGACTGGCTCGTTGACCAACGCTATCACCAATTCTCCAATAAACTTCATTATCTTAAGTGACTTGTAGGCCAAGACGACGAGAATCTACCAAGCACATCGTTGCTATGGAGTAGGCCAATTCAGCCCGCGCCAGTAGCCTCCTACCAATGAGCATATTCTATTAATTTACTGTTTGGGATGGCAAGCGAAACAAAACACAGAAACTGCTCCATGAACTTGCTGTACTCAGGTACACCGCGGAATTAAGTGCCTTTGGTAAGACTATTCACAATGCTTTTGACAATCACAGAGGGGAAAAGTAGACTACGTGGCCGACTAGTGCCTTACAGACTTTAACGAGTTACAGCAAGTTAAGGCAACCTTGGCCGACATTCTTCGAATAGTATAGATCAAGTCTATCCTTGTCAGACAGAAAACCACACTTCCAAATTTGCCACTGTGCACTGAGGGGGAATATAATGATTTTGTTACTCGGTCAATTTCTGACACAGACTTTGCACAAGTGGTGATTAAACATATTTATCTGTATACCTATAACGGCTTTCAGGGAGAATAGCCGTCTGTTGTTGGAGGACAAAATGAGCGGGAGTTTGTTAAAAATCTCCTAACTACTATGTTCGGCCTCCCCCTCCCCCTCCCTATGCCTCAGCTTCTCTGAGGACAGTCGACAGACAAGAGGTCGTTCTCAGGTTGTCCCCTCCATATATCCTCTCCGGTACGGCAAATTTTTTATTAACATCCACAGACGCTATTCAGCCGAATCTAATATTTGGTAGCTCACCAACTGAGGCACTTCACAAAAGCGCCATTAGCTGGTTCCACAGAGCCGGAGACAAGTGCGGCGGAAGACCTAAACGCCGGGAGTCCGCCGAGAAGGTAATTCGATTACCTTGATTTATTCCCACATTTCAGCAGCTGCCGCCGACGTTTGCCCCAGTCTGTCTCCGACAGAAGACACGGTTATTACTTTCAGGACTTTACTTTTAATAGGCTTTATGCAACCAACTTCATATACATGGTTATTGTTGCATAATTTTTGGCTACTTAAGTAGCATGAAAATTTTCCGCTTAACTTACGAACCAATTAATCCTTTGTCTTCAGGAGACTGCCGTGGAAACTACTTCATATAAGTAATTATTACTAATTTTTTCGACTACTTCAGTAGTACAGAAGGTTTCCGTTTAACTTAGACCAATTTTCTCCTTTGTCTGCAGGAACCTGCCACGTCGACCGAAAGGTGTATACTAATGAAGCATAACTACGGATAGACAACCTGTATCTTGTACAAATTTTTCATGTACGTTTGCTGTTCTCCAATGCCCCAAAAACACCTTTCGCTAATTTCAATCAGCTGCCTTATGTTGTGATATTTGTCGCTGCGTCGACAAGAATTTGCCTGTGCAATTAATCGAGTGGGAGGAAACCCTGGGCTAAGCGTGATGGGGTTGATTTGCTATAGCGGTTACACGACAGCCCATGGACGTACAGCGACAAATTAGATATCAAAAGAGAGAAGAAAGGAGTGAACAGGCGAGCCCTCCGCGCATTTTTTGCGACGAGGGGGCCACTGGGGCCACATCAGCCCATGTCGCGCCATAGCCCAGTCCAACCAAGTCGTAGCCACTTCCAGCCCAATTTGGCTGGAGCAGGCGGGGTTGGGCTGGTGTTAGCAGAGGTAAAAACCAGGCCATCAGTCACTGGTGCTCGAAGTATTCGCCAAATTTTTGTCGAGCATCCATTTTACATACTTTTTTTACACTTTTCATATCAACATCTGCTCATTTAAGGGCATTTTATTGTACATTTATGTAGTGAACGCAGTCAACTCTCATGTCGTAGGCGTTCGTGCGGAAAGCCACCACTTTTAGCAGTGAGACTACCTGACCTCGAAAAATGCCTTTGGGGACTCGCAATAACGCCATTCGCCCACTGCGCTTACCTGCGCAAATTTCCAAGGAGTTACACGAAGTTTACCACTCTTCGTCTTCTAGCTCACTAGAAGAACTTATTGATCATAAACAATTTTTATAAAGAATAAACGACAGATGGTGTCTACAGTGAACATTGCCCCTCGGTGACTCTCAAGGTAGATCACCCACATAACTTTCTTGTACATCGGGATTCCCTGTCTCCTCGTCTTTCATATTCTGGAAGTACAAAACATAATAACTGCAGTTTGCACCAATGCATAAAAATAAATGAGGCCCCTTCTGAGGCCGAAAAAAGTAGGTAAATGGTATTCCAGACACAAAAGACTGTTTTAATGAAGTCGCAAGAGCGGTATACATGGAATTAGAGATTGAACCTTTACATCCTGTGGCAGTTTGGTTTATCACCTCTAAATTTCAGAGACACAACTGGGTTAGGGGTAGATTCAAAGGTTTCTAATAACTCTCAAAAGACGGTTGCTTTTTCTAAAAGGCAGAGAACATGTTTGTTTCTTATGATCTTTTGAAAGACTCTTATTCCATCCTGGAATGCGTTGAGTGTAAATTACATTCTCCTCAGCTTTCCGAAATATTTGCCATAAGTATCCAAGCGTCACTTTTGCTTTGCTTAAGAAAGAAGTCTCCAAGTTCATAGACACAACATGCGTGCTTGGACTATCCGATGTCGGCTTGTAGTCAAGCCAGACAAAAGTCAAAATAAATCGCCACAGGATAATGCACTACCGACACACTGCCACTAACATCTTTCTTCCCTCAGTCCTAAGTGAGTCTTGGCCCTGACTGTAATGTTAAGGGTATGTTAATTACCTTGACCACCATACATATGTGACGCTGACATGATTGAATCCAGTTGCCGCGAAACCCATCATCTCGACATATACGTTTGTCCGTTTTACGGGACTTGTTCGCGGTACAGAGCTGAGACTTCGCCTAGGCGGAGTAAGTAGCTACGTGGGGAGAGCACAGGTCGAGCAATCATCGCGCCAACGTCTAACTCCCGTGGTGAAACTGCAGCAATTAACGACGCTAATGTCGACCATCAAACAGTCATCACACTAAGTGCAGCGATCCCTGACGAGGGGGGAGGGGGAAGGGGAGCCAAGAATATTCATAGGTATGCGACAGCGCGGCAACTGCATCCTATACATACTGCAGCCCCTTGTGCATGAACCAGCCGTATCTGCTATTGCCCCTAACGATGGGTTCGAGCAGAAATCCAAAACTTCAATTGAATAAAGCCCTTGCCCAAGAGTTAATGTTTCCTTTTTCATGACAGACGACGCCAATTATCTAACACGACCGGAGGGTTCCCTTTAGAGGATGTCACGGGATTCGGCCGGAATTGTGATGGTTAATCTGCATTCAACAACATGACCATCGTGTAATGTACACGGAAAGATTCGTTTACTTTGTAAACTGGTTTGGGATACCAAAGAATGCCCAGATGCATGCATATTTTGGCGCTGAAGTAGATAAATTATGAACAAGTTAGTTCATCAGGCATGACCATAAGAATAAATCCTGGCTGATAGTTTTTGTGGCGAAATAATTGCTCTAATATAAACAGACACCGAAAACACAGGGCCATGAACTACTTTGGCGGCTTATTATTTCAAGGTAAGTTAGTATTTCGCTGAGTAAGTCTTAAATGAAAGCCATACTGTAGGAAAAAATATCAGGCGATATCTCATAGATGTCAGTACTGCGATCGCGTCTACTAAAATGTTCCTGCTGAACGGGCATTTAGTGGGCTTGACTAACGTTAAAGACATTCCGACGTAAGCTTTTCAACTTTAAACTCCTATAAGCGTTTAGAAATAAAATAATAAGACGAACCAGGTGTTTAAAAAAGGAAGACATGTAATACCAACCTCCAGCTCTTGCATTATCTGGTCCAGAATGTCCGTCGAGTTCTCCTTGAAAGCAACTGCAGCACGGACGGCATCGGTGAAAACGCGGACTACATTCGTACCATTGGAAGCAGACACAAAGTAGAACGGCATGTTGTTCTTTTTTGCGAAATTGAATGACTTCTTAGTCACATCTAAGTCAGCTGAATAAGTGTGTTTAAGGCATCAAAAAGGATTTAGGCAGTATACCATCAATTTTGTTAGCCACACAAAAGCAGGGGATATTTTCGCGGTAAGTGCGCAGCTCATTTAGCCAGTTTGTCAAATTCTTATAAGTTATTTTCCGTGTGACGTCAAACACAAGAATACACGCGTGGGCTTGATAATAGTAAGAGGGGTGCATGCTTTGAAAACGTTCCTGGCCGGCAGTGTCCCAAAAGTCTCAAAAATGAGTAATTAAGTGGCGCACAAACCCACATCTACTTTCCGTCCTTCGATATCCATCTGGTGCTTGTACAGGTTGAGGGCGTAAGTGGATAACTGCTGGGGCTGGCTAACGTGTTAGTCAAGGAAAAACTATACAGAAAACGCGATATGCTGAAGACTGTTTGGATAAGATTCGAAAGAACGCGTGTGTAATGTATCCTGCAAACCGAGGTAGATACATTACGGGCACACCAAATTGCGCTTTCGTAAATGGCACTGGGTCTAATTGTTCAGAAAAACGTAATTAAAGCAACATTACCTGTGCGGCACTTATGCGAACCCTGTCATTAGTCAAAATTGACCCAGTCGATTAGTAAAACCGAATAAAAACAGATGCTAGCCCTTAGACAACCATTTAATTAGATGTTTTTTATAAACCTGATAAACCTGACAGATAAGAAGTGAGAAGCAAATTAATGAGTACGCCACATCGTCTGGAGGACCGAGGCCAAATGACTAGAGAAGAGTTTGATTCTTAAACAAGTTTGTTCCCAAAGGGCAAAACATTATTTCAGCGTTAAAACGCCTGGGAATAAAGGGCTCGTAGTATAACCTAGGATAATGCTAACGTTATTGGTGATTTTAGGAATGAACCGTCTGAAGAAGGCCTAAATTTACAAAAAAAGCAGAAGAATTTGCCTGCTCGTTGAAAATAGACAAATGCTGCAATGCCTGATCTCCGAAACGGTCCGTTTGCAGCCGTCTTCCATAGTTTATTTTCGAGACAAATGTCCTGACTGAAATGCAGTAGTTGGCATAACTTATTGGACGTGATGATGGATTGGTAGGTGATCATTTTGGGGCAGATAAAGGATGAGTATTTGATACACGCATTTGTACTGGTTTTCATCTGCAATTTCCGAAAATATCCGCGTGATCTCTAGGAGAGGTGCACAAGTTCTAGGCAAGCCTCAGTTATCTGTAGAGTCATTAATCAGTGGAGTAAGTTGTTCGAGGATGCAGATAATGCTACAGCATGCTTAGGGGTTAAGAAACATGCCATGGTGGACAAACTATTATATCACAATGTAGTTAGCAGATACTCATAAAGAGTCTGCCGCCCGCCATATTTGTTCGCATTATTTCACTTAAAAATATGCTACGTGTTTTCTGTCATCCTCTACTAAGCCAGTTTTTATCGTGGAAAGTCCGAGACCAAGAGTTTTGTTACTGCTTCCCACTAGCCCCTACGGCAGACTACGATTATGCATAAGAAATCCCTTCAAGAATAAGTCCCTCTTATTGTCTTTCCTTTTTCTGGTATATTTGGAAGAGCTCTTGGGAGCATAATGTCTGTTGATCACGTTCTCACGGCAGGCTTTATATTGGTCCATTTGGATGTGTACGGCTCCCCTAGGGGAGCTTTTCCCATTCCACATGTAAGTAGTCATCTGCCAAGTGCTGTCTGCTGTCAGATTGGGACTTAAACTGAAACAGCATTTTACAACAAAGAGTTTCAAAAAATCACCTTTAAACTAATTTTCGTACTGTCAGCATTTATAATTAACAAGTCTGGGAGCGCACAATTGGTAAGAAATTACAACGAGTGTCTTAAGACACTATTGACTAAACGTTCAATTCTGCTGACACAGCCACAAAAGATCTATTTCCTCTTGTCAAGAATCCAAAAGCGTTGAAAGATCAATAACTCCCTTCAACGTATTCCCTCAGCTCCGGCTGCTTCACTCTCACATATGGACTAATAAGTCGAGGGAAAAATGACGATTCGTTTTGGGTTCGTGATTTGTGTTTATGTGAAATAACATTTTACAAAAGCATTGAGGGGCGAGTTTAGTAGAGTTATGCTAACTTAGAGCTCAAAGCAACTTTTTGGCAGTAAGGTTTAAAAATACAGCGACATTGCGTCTTGATGGGATAAATACACCCATCTGCTTTAAGCTTGTGCAGCTTAACGGTTCATATTCAACAGTACCAGATGGAAAGCGTGATGTAAACAAAGCAAAGCATAACTGATTAACGAGAAAAGCCGTAGAGAAAGGATACTATCCATCGAGGAGAAATCTTTCAATTAACCTTAACTTTCATGAAAATTATGAACACAAAGCAATTACTTTGATTTTCCAACGGCGCTATCGCCGAGACATATGACTTTCACCGAAATAACT
>CACRXP010000411.1:235877-247453 GCA_902702965.1 Spirometra erinaceieuropaei | reverse complement strand
CTCAACAAATAGTTTCTAACCTACAATACAGTCGAAGAAGAATCGGGCTGTCAAACAACGGAGACGGCAGCATATATCTTAAGTTAGATTTGTTTTAGTGGAGAAACTATTGAAAAGCTGACAGACAAGATTCCGACTCTACCTTCCATTAAAGGAATGAAATCTCACCATGAAAGCCGAAGCCTATGACATGTGCCCCAACACTTCTGTCTAGGAAATCATCTTTACTACGGTGAAATGCAATTTTTGCGGACATTTTGCGGCCGACGTTTCCCTTCTCGTATGAGTTACCATCTTCCTCAGCTTTCCGATCGCACTGTTTATGCCGTTTACGAGCTTTTTGAACTCGCTGACAGTCGATGGCGCACGTGCTTCCTTGTCCATCAAGCGTTTGTCTAGTTTTGTGCAGCACTCAACCTTATCAGTGACGACCGTCGAACGCACCTTGTCGGCGGGCAGGGTGACGATCTTCTCTCTTTGCCGTATCTCCAGAAGTTCTCGGTCCGAGTCGTGGCTTGGTAGGTTGCAAACTGACGGGATAACTTGGACCTGGCAGTCGGCTCAGTGTTGTGTGTTTGTGGGGAGCGGCCGGCTGGTGCGCTAAGAGTCAGGCCGCAATGATTCGTTTTTACTGTGGCCTTTATGGTAATCCCACTACGTAGAATCTGAGGTAATGTGACGGCACGCCTAGGTGCGGAACCGGCCGTGCCAGCCACCCTTTTCTTGTTGGCTAAAATCCTGGTCACAAGTTTTTGCTGACCAGGGAGTGTAGTGGTACGCCCAGATGCGGGTCCGGCCGTGCCAGCCACGTGCGCCCTCCTCCGCGTCCGGTCTTCTTGACTATGTCCTGACATCGGGTCCAGGTGGGAGGGAGGGAGAGGATGCGGCAGATGCTGTGCAGGTCTACTATCATTAATAGACTGATTCATGCACAAGTCACTGTCCCTACTGCACGTTGCTGTGGAGCTTACGGTGGACATAGTCGACAACGTGATTGAACTCTCATATAAGACAACAGAACAATCCGCTTAAAATATGTTTTTACCAGAGACATTTGGATATCTGACATAACATTTCTCCGATACCTTTAATGGACACTTACTACTCAAACTTACATGCTCTTGATCCAGATCCATCTTTTTCGGCTGGTATGGCCATCCAGGTTACACAGATGAACGATACGACCGGGTTGCAACAATTGTCAAAAAGCTGACAATCCGGCAATTGGAAAATTATACGCGTCCAGAGGCCATTCCTCTGGAGAAAGCCTATACTTCTAACCGCGTAGGAGTGGTAGAAAGCAGTCCATCTCGATCAGCTCCGGCCGGCTTTTGCATTGAATCCAATAAAACGGACAGACGTCCGTATGCCGGAGTTACTCCAGCCAAACTGAGGTTTTTATACACTAGTGCTCAAAGTGTCGTTTCGAACATCGGCGCATTCAAAGAGCTAGTTTGAGAAAGAAATCCCGACGTCATTGTCATAACGGAGACATGGCTTAAATGCGAAGTCGTGAATGCCAAGATTCCGATACGGGTTACAAGTTCATTTGCAGAGACCGTCAAAATAGGCAGGGCGATGGGGCAGTCGCATATGTAAGGTAAGAAATTTCGGCAGTTGAACGAATCCACACCCTCTCCCTTGAACATGAATCTGCCTGGATAAATATAAAGAAGAGGAGCTCACAAAAGCTAGAATTCCTGACAGTTTACAGCCTACCAGAATGTCTGAGTGCAACTGATGAGTCGCACTTTCATTTAGTCAAGGAAGCTGATAGCCATCAAGAGGTTCTTATTGCGTGGGATTTCAACGCACCTGCAATAGATTGGAAAAGTATGGTAGTTGACGGTGGGCCATCTTCCTTCAAGAATAAACTAATGGACCTATTACTCGACCTCCCTCTGGCGCAATACACGAAGGTATCAACAAGATCTAGAGAGAACCAGAGAGCGAATTACTTGAACTTAGTTCTCACTAAAGAATTCTCTAGTGTCGACGGAGTGTATTACAGTGCACCACTCGGAAATAGTGACAACAACGTTACAACGCTATTATGGGATTATCCGCTTTTCTCTCAACGCCAGAAGAGAACAGAAGGCCAACCTTATACATGAAAGGCAGATCTTAACATGATGAAGAAAAAATTGATGTCCGTGAATTGGGAGTGTTTGCTCAAGGGAGATCCGGAGGACGTCTGTAGATCGTTTAAGACGATTTCACTCGAAATAATTCGGCGCTGTTGTCCACTTACGCTACCGAAAAACGACCAGTCAACCTGTCTGGTTAACTAGGGACCTGAGTAGGAAGTAACAGAAAAAAGGCAAAAGATGGAAGATAATCAGGGAAAGTGGGTCAACAGCGCACCTCGAAGAATTTCGTCTTCAACAAAATGCAGTCAAGAAAGGCATCCATATAGCACGGATGGAGTATGAATCCAGAATTATCCGACAGGCTGAGCAGAAGCCCAGTGCTTTCTTTCATTATAGTAACAGTAGACTGAAGAACGAGGACCCGTTCGTAGTACCGAAAGGTGATAATAGTGCAGAAATCGTCGAGAACAGCGAGAAAGCCGAACACTTGGGACAGTACTTTGCATCGGTCTGACCTTGCAGTTAGTTTAAATATGCCAGATGATAGTTCTGGGAGATTTTTACGGTTTTCTATCCCAAATTCTCAACTTAATGTAAACACCTCTGTTGTGAAGCCCACTTGCACACCAGCTTACAAAATGCAAGTATATAGCGTTGCCGATAATTATTCCAATCCCATTGATAGCCTCACACCCCAAATAATGAAGCCTTTTCCTGATGTAAACTGTTTCTTGAAACATTTACGTCCGCTACCGAACATAAACTACCCCTCATATTATGCTAACAATTCACAAAATCCTATTTTCATGCCTCCTGTTTTTGCAACCCAACAAAATAGATTTCCTCGTCCAGGGTCATCTTCAAATATTTTTCCATACAATGTTGCATCTCTAGCTAGTGGTAATTACCTTACAAATTTTAGACCACACCAACTTTGTCCTCCACCATTTGCTTCGTTCCAGCTGCTTAATTTTCCACCATCAGCTCTCCCTTTTTTATAAGTACCAACGAGCGGAACCTACATAGTAGGAATACGATTAGTTTTGTCTCTCTCTCAACTCAAGATCAGTCGTGCAAAAGATGGCACAAATAACAAGTGTGGCTGTTGAGTTTGACCCAGACTTATTATGCTTTACTGAATCTTTGGCTCACTCTCTTATCTCAGACTCGGCACCCAGTATAGATAGTCTTAGTTTATACCGCCAGGATCGTGTCGAAAGACGCGGCGGTGGTTGCCTTCTTTACATCAGAGCCTCACATGCACAGTCGCCTTATGACCTGAACATTTCCTCCTCCTCTGGAAATTTATGTTTTGCTTCGGTAATCCTTCCGCAAAATAGGAAAGCCTTAGTCGGATGTGTATATAACCCTCCTTATTACTCCGGAAATGAAAGCCAATTCTGTGAGCTCTGGAAAAATTGCAGAGACTCCTTTTGATGTGAAGTTCAGTTCCGTTCAGTTCAGTTTATTGAGGGAAATAGGCGTAAGCCTTTGAGTACCCTATTTGCAACGTAAAAAATGTGTGGTGTACAGATAGATGTTCTGGGCTGAAATAGTTCGAAGACGCCCATAATGGTGGGACAAAATGAGAAGGAGTTACAGGGGGTGAGCTCGACTTCGCATCGCTCTTGGTCATTTCGGAACATGAATATGTCCAGATTCTTCTTAAAACTTTGTATAGATGGTGACATCACAACATTTGCGGGAAGCTCATTCCATGGTTTGACCACCCGAACCGAGAAGGAGAACTTCCGCACATCCAGCCGTGCCTGCTGAGTGCGCAGTTTTAACGGGTGACCTCGGAGGTTGGTCGTGGTAGCAAATTCAAAAAAGTCCTCGAAGGCCAGACTGCAATCCAACCCCTTTACAATGCGGAAGGCTTGCAAGAGATCTCCGCAAAGTTGCCTGTAACTCAAAGGAAAGAGGTTCATATTTACTAGGCGGGTTGCATAAAGAAAGGAGCTTTGACCCCTAACCATCTTCGTGGCTCTCCTCTGGACTCTTTCGAGGCAGTTTTGATCCACAACAGCCCACGGCCTCCAAGCTTGTATGCCGTACTCTAAATGCGGCCGGACGAATGTTCCGAATGTCTTAGAGAAAGCATCTTCGTCAAAGTCCATAAACGCACGCTTGATGGCGTTCAGTACGGACATTGCGGTTTTTGCCACCCTCGAACAGTGGGCGGATGGTTTTAGGGAACTCGTCGTCAGCTCACCGAGGTCCCTTTGGGTAGGCGATTTTAATTTGCCAGAAATTGACTGGCACACAGATACTTCCTCTCCTAAATTACATAAGCTTCTTGACACCATTTACTTTTCAAACCTGTCTCCATTAGTCCACTCTTAGACCAGAAACGATACTGTATTAGACTTAGTTATCACTAATGGCGCCTTCCCTCTATATATGCAATTCTATCATGACCTTTTCGCAAGTGATCATGTACTAATTCATTGTCGCCCTCCAGTTGTCATTTCTGAAAAGCCAACAATACAACGTAGTATTTTTGACTTTGCTAATATTAACAAGAGATTATCAAATAACTTTACATGCACTCTTGATTGGCACAATATTTTTTCAAATAATGATCTAAATTTTTTCAACAATTTATTACAATGCGTAACAGAAGGTCTTCTCGACCTGATTCCACGGAAGACGTTCAAATCGAGTGTCACTTCCACCGCTGTCCTAAACTTTCTTAAAAACAGACTTAAAAAGCTACAAAAGCAGCTTAAAGATGCTTCTGTGAGCTCATTATCAGTTCATCTAAGAATCGTCGAAATATTTGAATTACCTTCGAAAACGAGCCTCCTTCAAGATAGGCGTAGAGAGTCTTTAGATATTAATGACGTGAATACTTCTAAATCAGTTGCTCAGATCTTCCGTCAAAGATCATCAGCTAAGTCCCACCAAGTCATTCCGCCTTTGCTTAGTACCAACGATTCCTTCATTACAGAGGAGTCAGGCAAATCAGAAATGTTAAATTCTTTCTTTGCCGAACATTTCAATAATTAAACTGACCCAATGCCTTTAATTCCCCGTTGTCCGATGCATCTCTAAGCATCACTAATTTTTCTCATGGAACTATTCGAAAACTGATAAACCATCTTTCTAACTCATTCAGTAGGTACGGACAATATCCCAAACTCTTTGATAAAACAGCTTAGAGATTTTCCTCCTCTTCTTAGCAAAATCTTTGCAGTATTTCTCGTAAATGGCTTCTTCTCTGACTATTGGAAAACTTCTATTTTTATTCCAGTATTTAAGTCTGGCTGTCGTTCTGACGTACAGAACTATCGAGGTGTCCATAAAACACCCTCTCTCGCCAAAATCTTTGAAAAAATTATCGCCGTAAATATTACCGAATTTTGCATAGCCAATCACGTTATTAGCCCTTCCTAGCATGGCTTCTACCAGATCGCTCTTGTGAAACGTGTCATCTGTCGTTTCTCAATCTACTTACCTCTCTTCGTAATGACCACCTATCTGTTGTCGTTATTTATTTTGATCTTAGTAAGGCCTTTGATAAAGTACCACGAGCCTTCATTGCCTGGAGCAAATCCATGCTGACTTGCTTGCTCTCTCAGCTCGGGGCTCAAAATAGCTAATAGAATTTTCTCCTTCTAAATGTCGCTGACAGACTACCCCAGCCAGTGGTCTTTCAAGGCACAACTATGACTGAATGTACCACCATCAAGAATTTAGTTGTAAGCTACACTAATAACCTTAATCTCTCGCCACACGCTGACAGAATTACAGCCAAAGCTGCCCAGATTTGTGGCTTTATTTCTTACAATTTCTATCTTCCTGAAATTAAATTAAGGCCGTATCGTATGTTTGTACTTCCCGTTCTCGATTCTTGTTGTCCATTCTTTGGTTTGATCAATGAAGCTAGTCGTTTAAAAATTGAAAATATCCAAAGACGTTGTTTTAAAAATCTTTTAGATAAGGAACATATTAATATCTCCTACTCAGATAGATGCCAGCTAATTAACCTAAAATTTTTATGGGTTCGAAGACTAGAAGCGGGCTTCTGTCTCCTCCTTCGCATTAATCATAGTTCAAATTTTCCTCGGATTTCAGCACTTACTCCTAGTAGTCGCCCATACAATCTTCGCAATTCGTCTCCAATTATACTTCCTCCAGCTTCCTCCACCTCTAATCGTTCTCTATTTTTCGCTTCCAGATATATTTTTCGCTGGAATAACCTTCCAATAAATATTAGATCTTCAGAAAATCTACACACATTTAAGAGAAGGCTACGCCTTAATCTAAATACTGACTCGATTAAGCTTTTATTTTCCTCATCCTTCGCGGACAACTTTCTCTATGACACTGAGAAAGGGCCACCGGGAATTTAGGACGCCGCCATTAACTTTCCGTATCTGCTCACATTTCCTTCCTTTGTGAGTAGTCTCGCTTCTTAAGATCCCTCACCAGAAATGTTAATTTTTCCAATTTTTCAGTTCATACACCGTGCCCTCACAGAACGCGCTTCATCGACGCTCTTGGCGAAACCTTCAGTATTCGCCATATACTAGTAGTCTGGTCGCATCTCCCTGTCCCATCCTCGGATGGACTCGGATGAATTTAACCGATCGCATCTGGGTTCCTATCGCCTCGAGACTGGGCAGTCCCGCCTGACCCGCCTAATTACCCCTTCATGAAATCCGTTATAAAATGCTATTAACAGCGACGATTTTCGCGGTTCTTGGTATCATTTCCCGCATTTCGACCTCATGCGGTCTGTCGACGCTCTCGGCGGAACCCGTCTACTAGTATTCGCCGTCTACTAGTAGTTTGGTCGTACCGCCTTGTCCACTCCTCGGCTGGGCTCGAAGCTTACGGTGGCCGATCGCGTCTGGGTTCTGCTCGTATGGCGTCTTTGACGCTAATAGTCTCATCTGGTGTGTGAATTCTGCCCTGAGGATGTTTGTTTCGTGTCTGTTATACAATACCACATGCATGCCAGTCCTGTCCAACCCGCATACGTACCCCTCAAGTTTGTCATTTATTTTTGCCTTGACGCTGTCCGATTATAATCATGGCTGACATTTATTTCTGCCCTAACAATGTCCGAGTAAAATCCGTTTTATACCGCCACATGTAGGTCAGTCCTGCCCGCATTGTCTGTTATTATCTTTTAGCGAGGGGTTTTTTTCTCCTGTGAAATTAATCGAATCCTATTTAAATTTTTTAAGTGGCGTTACTTTTTACCTCTCGCTAATCATTTTTCTCAACGGACTACTAATTTACAAACTAGGAATTGCATTTTGTATAGATTTTGCCTACTTCGTCTAAAATTCGCATGCAAATTTATTTTTACTTGCTTTGATGGGACCCCGACGGGTCTTTAATAAAAATTATTATTATTAGTTTAGGAGTGATAATTTGGGTCTCGTGAAGGCATCGTTGGTGAATCTGGAAACGGTAAACATGCTGGCGATATTCCAAAGAAATCGGACGAAGGTGAATGTCATTTATGCAACTTCTTTTCTTATATCCCTTTCCCTCCTTACGCACATTCCATGTTCATTTTTCGACTCTGAAACTACTCATTCACTCAGTATCAGTCTGTATATGAGTGATTATATTTGGAGTAAATGACAGAAGCCGTGAAAACTCCAATTAGAAGGTACAGATATAAGGGAAAATAGTTAAATTGCAAAACTTCGGCTTGCAGTTTTAGTAAGGAGAATTCATAAATCTTGTAATGAAACATAAAGGCGAAAGGGGTATGGCATTTGCGAAACACTTTGCTCACCTCATTCGGACTGTGAAAATATCAATTTGGGCTAAGTTTGACGCACAAAATAGGATCTGTTGAAATCCTGTTAGTAGTATATTTATAGTCGTTTCAGAAATCCGTCAGATCAGGCTTCGGCAGTTCGGGTTGCCTTTCATCAGATGAGTATCCAGTTGTCTCTTGAACACTTTCAAGTTAGGGGAATTAGCAACAAACTCCGGTAAAGAGTTCTATTCACGAATGACCCTCTGTGAGAAAAAGGAGGAACGTTGATTTGTGTGGCAGAGTTCACTTTTAAGCTGGTAATCATGTTGTCTGAGATTGGACTTGGGTGTCATTTAAAAAAACGTTTCCCAGTCGACATCCAGATTAAGTCCTTTTACCAACTGGAACGTTGCTATGAGGTCACCTCTGTCCTGACTGTAGTGGAGGGGATAGAGGTTCAAAGCCGCCAGACGCTGCTCGTACGTGAAGTTCTTGAGGCCATGAACAGCCTTTGTAGCACGCCATTGTACATCTTCAAGGATATCTATACCCTTCCGAAGCCACGGCCGACAAGCCTGTACCGCATATTCTAGGTGCGGCCGCACAAATGTCCCGTATGCTTTGTCAAAAACATCTTTATTCAAGCGTATAAACGTTCTGCGTATCGCGCTCATAACGGGCACTGCCTGCGCAGCGACTTTAGAACACTGCTTGCAAATTCTCTACGTCCTCTTGTAGTATCTTGACCTCATCTTCATCTTTTATCGCTCTCCAAAGTTTAAGACCGTCGGCAAAGAACTCTATGTCCGATTTCTCTTCCCGTATAAGGTCATTTACATTAACGCTCTTTTGCCGGTCGTATAAATGATCGAGGTGATATTTCATCTTATCTACCTGATTCTTATGTCAACCTGGTTAGTTATTTTACTTTTCTACTTAATCTCACCCTCTTCCTAAGGATCTGCACAAAAACGGCATGTAATGAGGTAACAGAATGACAGCAAGTAGCTTCAGGCCTATTAGCTTAGCTTGCCTCCCTTGCAAAACGATGGAAGCTATAGTAAAGAGCGCCATACAGCAGTTTTGGGAAGAAAATAACATCCTGCAGGATTTTCAACATAGCTTCCGAAGAGAACGTTCCTGCCTCTCAAATCTGCTAGCTTTTCTAGAGATCTGGACCAGGACTCTAGAAGAAGGTTTTGAGGTGGGTGCCATGTACATCGATTTCCGCAAAGCTTTCGATACTGTTCCGCACCAAAGCCTTCTTCACAAATTGAGCGACATCGGCATCCGGGGAGATCTTCTTAACTGGATTAGGGCGTTTCTGGTTGGTCGGAAACAACATGTCTGTATCGGGGATGATATGTCAGAATGGGTGAATGTGACCAGTGGTGTGCCGCAAGGCTCAGTTCTGGGACCATTGCTCTTCATCCTTTACGTTAACGACAGCCTTCAGGAACTCGACTGCGGCAAAATAATGTTTGCAGACGACGTTAAGCTCTGGCAAGTCATTAAGGGTCCGAATGATCAGAGATAACTTCAAGATAATCTGCACCGACTGCAAGCGTGGTCGAAGAAATCGCTTCTAGATTTCAATGTGGAGAAGTGTGCCGTCCTTCATCTGCGTCCAACCAACTCTCATTCAAATGAGAGCCTGAGGGCATATCACCTGAAAGATATAAGGCTCCCCGCAGAATCTTCACAGAAGGATCTCGGAATTTGGATAGAGAACAGCCTGAAACCAACACTGCAGTGCCACAAGGCTGCAAAAAACGCCATGGGAGTGCTGCATGCAATAAAAAGGGCTTTCGTAAATTTTGACGAAGACCTTTTTGGGAGAGTTTACGGCACATTTGTTCGGCCCCACTTAGAATATGGCCTACAAGCATGGCGGCCATGGCTGGTAAAGGACCAAGAATGCCTCGAGCGCTTACAACGGCGTGCAACAAAGCTGGTAAACGGTCTAAAAAGCCATTCCTACACAGACAGACTGAATTGCCTTAATTTATTCCCTCTGTGTTACAGGCAGCAAAGAGGTGATCTTATCCTCGTCTACAAGATAATACATGGCCTTGAGTATGGACTTAAATTTGAGGACATTTCAGTGGCACCTTTCACCCAATCTTCGTGGTCACTCGATGAAGTTACGGACAACAATGTCCAGGCTGAATCTTCGTTCTGAATTTTTCACGCAGAGGGGAGTGAAGTAATGAAACGATCTCCCTCAGTCAGTCGTGGAGGCGACGTCTCTGCAACTCCTGAAGAAACGCTTGGATGATTAGTTGTGTCCCCTGTTTTCCCTCGACCGTTTAAATCTGGACTAACTACCCCACGATCCCGCAACTTTTTTCTCTGAGACAATGCTATGCAAATGAATCAAGTACTGTTTTAATAGCGAATACTTTTATTGTTTGTGTACAGTTATTTCTAACGAGCTGACAGGTAATCAATAGGGTTTTACCAAATATACTGAAATAAACTGAAATGAAATGACGCAAGGCAGATTAATGGTTATAATGGCCGTTTCTGCGTTCCCGTCATCCATAACTGTCTGCACTTGTAACCATGATTTTTTTTCTGGTCATCGTGTGCACATTGGATGTACGCTTGAGGGGAGTGGTCAGCCCCGCAGGTCCACTTCGGTGACAGCTGCGGCTTGGCCGATAGCAACGGAATGCGGCATGTCACTTAAAAGTGCTCTTTTGTTAGGTTGTGTTTTTAGCCTCAAACCCACTTACTCGGCCTTTTTGACGTACTCAAACAAACTTGGACGTAAAACCATTTTTGCCGTTTTCGCACGGTTTATATTTTGAAATTTATGCTGCTTTCGAGGTCAATCACATACCAACACTGATTCAATCGTTCACACCATACTGGTGGACGGGGTTGAGTTGCATGGAGTGTTTCGCCAAGTTGATTCACTGTTTTGTGTTAAATAATTCTATAGGTATAAATTGAAAAAACGGATACATCTAGAGTTACTTGGGTCCAGGTTTATTCTGCACTCGTAAGGGACGCTGGATTAAATTGTTTTGTCTTCTGAGCGAGAGTCAAGCTCGTTAGGGTAACCTACACTTTGTTTTTGGTTATTTATGCAGATATCAGCTGCTCGTGGTGGACGGTCAGTCCGTTTGTCATGAACGATCAATAAACCCTGGTTCTCCGGTAGTCGTCTCGTCAAGGTAAGAGTAAAAAATCGAATGGTCACTTTTTTAAAGAGCCGAGGTCATTTTATTATCTATCATGTATCCACGCAACAATTAAACAGATGTCTGTATAATCGAATCAGAGGCGCATGCGGTTGTAACAGCATAGTATATACCAGTACAGCTCAGGATGTAGAGATCTCCAGATAGGAGCTACGTCATGTAGGTGTGGGAATAGATAGATAGATAATTTTTATTAAAGACCCGTCGGGGTACCATCAAAGCAAGTTAAAATAAATTTGCATGCGAATTTTAGACGAGGTAGGCTGAATCTTTACAAAATGCAATTCATAGTTTCTGAATTAGAAGTCCATTGAGAAACATGAAGATTGAGGTGTGAAAAAAACTCCTCGGAAAAAGTTAAAAATGATTGGATTAATTTTACAGGAGAAAAAACCCCTCCTTAAAACTAATAACAGAAAAAAAGCGAGCAGGACTGGCCTGTAGGTGGCGGTATATAACGGAATGTTTTCGGTCATCGTCAGGGTATCAATAAATGTCCGCCTTGATGGGTACGAATGTGGGCCAGACAGGACTGGCTTGCAAATGGCA
>CACRXP010000411.1:209423-227426 GCA_902702965.1 Spirometra erinaceieuropaei | reverse complement strand
TCTAGAAAAGCTAGCAGATTTGAGAGGCAGGAACGTTCTCTTCGGAAGCTATGTTGAAAATCCTGCAGGATGTTATTTTCTTCCCAAAACTGCTGTATGGCGCTCTTTACTATAGCTTCCATCGTTTTGCAAGGGAGGCAAGTTAAGCTAATAGGCCTAAAGCTGCTTGCTCTCATCTAGCTACCTTCCTTATGCAATGGAACGAGGTTAGCTGTCTTCCACTGTGGGGGCAGCCTTCCTGTTCTCATTGACAGCTCAAAGAGAGTCGAAAGAGGCTTTGACAGCTCCCTTGATAGCTCCTTAAGTATCAGCCCCGGAATTTCGTCGGGTCCAGGAGATTTATCAGGTTTTATTTGACTGAGGACTCGTCTGACTTCTTCCACGGAAAAGGCGACGGTTTTAATGACGGCAACATCTTGGCGCATTTGAAGCTCCCGGCCGTCTTGGTCCATTTCAAACTGCTGATTTTCTTCTAGGGACTCTTCCGTAAAAACCGATTGAAAAAACTGAGACAGTAATCGCACTTTCTGTGGCCCTTCAACTGCTACGTTTCCGAGGCTATCCTTTAAACACGCAATTTCGTCCCTATGTTTCCTCCTACTGCGGATGTACCCGTAAAACTTCTTGGGACATGTAATGGATTCTGCTATCAGTCGACGCTCGAAAGAACTTCTAGCAACCCGTATTTCTTTGCGGCATTTATTGCGCTGATACTTATATTCGGCGAGTTACCTTGGATCTCGAAGTTGCAAATACTTTTTCCAGAGTCTCTGTTTCTTCTTCATGGTCTTTTTTTTTCGTCGGATTGACCCACGGCGGTCGCATACATAGTCTTGTCATTTTTCTTGGACAATGGGAATCAATCAGACGCTCTATAATCCTGCGAAAGTACTGCCAGAATTCGTCTGAATCTTCTGTGTTGACCAACCAGGTTTCCTCCAAAAGAGTGCGTCTCATTGTGTTAAAGTCACCCTTCCAAATATTTCTGCGCGTCTTGACCTTTGGTTGTTGGTTGGATAGGAAAGAGCACACGCAGGTAAAAGCAATATGATCGCTTAAACCGAGTGGAGGTTGTGGATTAACTTCCTTTATGAGTCCTTCTTCTTTACTGAAAAAGAGGTCTAAACAGTTAGATCGTTGTCCTTCTCTCATTCTTGTACCGAATTTTATGTGCTGAATGAGGTATTCATTCAGGGAGAGTTGTAGTAGCTTGTGGTCAAATGGCGTGAACGGGGCGTTTGTTAGGGGAATGTTCCAGTCTATTCCTGGAGCGTGGAAGTCACCCAGAAGTAGTAAGTTCTCCTGCTTACATATCAACTCCAGTGCACTAAGTAATTCCATATCGGCGATTTCATTCGAGCTGGGAGGCCGATAGACAACACACAGGTTCAATGTCGGTAATTGTTTGATGCGTATCTTGCATGATCTTATTTCAAAATTTCGGGGCGCACCATCGGAAATTTCTCGTTGACAGCACGCAATTTCATTTGACACATAAATAGCTGTGCCTCCACCTCTACGGTGAAATCTGTCACAACGAAACAGTTGGTAGCCTTCAATTCTGACTTCGCTAGTACTAATTTCCTCAGTCAACCATGTCTCTGTTAGGACAATTATGTATATGTATTTGGGTATAAGCCTCTGCATGTGCACGTGTTAATTACTTTCCTGATAGCGAAAGAAATGGCGCAGTGCCCTATTGTAATTACAATTTATAGTATCTTTCGGCCGCGCGGTACAGGCCAACCCAAAAGCCAGTCAATTGTGTCGTGATTTACCGCTCGCGGCAAATGAATTTATGCCGGGCATCACACCCAATAAATTGGTGCCCTATTGCCAGTGTAGAGGACTACTGCCCATTACCCTAACGTGCAAATGCCGGTGGCGTATACGGAAATTAACCCTTAAGCGGCACACGGACCTGTTCCATTTAACGTGCAATCGTTGTGGCTAGGACACATCCGTGCTCACAGGCTCAATTTTTGAAAACAACCGACCAACAATAAGATGACTTCTGAGGATCTGTCATGCAGTTGTAAGATGTACGAGAGTGCAGGAGGCCCCGTATCCGGCCGAGTGGAGTGGACACACGTGGACAAAGTGCAGTGCCGTCTGGGGTTTGGTTTGTGTAGCGTAAACCCGCAGAATGTGTGGGAAACCTTTGTCTTGTATTACTGAAGTATATCCCGTGTGTGATATTACCCCAACCCACCGTGTGGTAATAGTAATTTTCTACTCCGGACACGTGGAGGTCCGGCCATAGCAAGTAATAATGAATTTTTACACGAATTTTTGAACAGGTAGACATAATCTATTCAATACCTAATTCATAAATATTGAATAAGTAGCCTGCTCCGAAAAATGACGAGCGAGCAGCGAAAAAACTCCTAACAAATAAACAAAATGAATATGACTGGATTAACATTATAGGAGTAAAAAAACTGCCATTAATGGAAGGATAAAATGCGTGCAGAACCAGCCTGAATATGGCAGTGTATGATGGATTTCATGAACGGGGCCGAAGGACAAATGGCTAGATGGCAGGAAACTCTGCAACAGTTTGATTTTACCTGCCAATACCGACTAGGAACGAAACATAGCAATGCGGACGCATTGTCTCGAAGACCTGCGGCAACAGAGGATACATCTACATGCAGGCAGGACGCCAGCATAAATGCTACCACGGTGAGTGAACCGATAGGTCACCAGTGGGCGGCTTCGCAAACTACCGATCCAGACACGGCTATCGTGTACGACCATCAGCTCCATGGTAAACACCGCCCAACTGACATTGAGCTTCATGGCTCTTCTGACAGTGCTCGAATTTTGAGGAGCCACTGGCAACACCGGCATCTAGAAAACGACCTCCTTTTCTTCAAAGACGACACGAACAGTCAACCGTGGCCCGTCGTTCCTGGGGGCCTGGCCATTCTAGTCCTAGAAGACATCGACAGAGAATTAGGTCATGTCGGACACACTAAAATGGAGGCCGCGGTCAGGCAACGTTTCTGGTGGTCGCACCTGCGGGAGCAGGTGCCGACGTTCTGCAACACATATCCAACTTGCCCATCTTTTAAGGGCTCAATCCACAGACGGAGGGCGCCACTCCAATCAATGACCACAGGATTTCCCTTCAAGCGTGTAGGCAAAGACGTAATTGGACCACTGCCCTTCACACCCGCAGGTAACTGTTACATACTAATGATGATGGACTATTTTACAAAATGGGCGGAGGCTGTCCCCTTACGCCAGCAGGATGCCGCGTCGGTTACTAACACCCTAATTAGCGAGTAGATCTGCCGGTTCGGAGCCCCACTTTCCCTACACTCCGACTATGGAGCTTATGTCGAAAATAACCAGGTACATGATGTGAGCGATCTTCTACTCATACGCCAGACACAGACTACTCCGACCCATCCAGAAAACAACAGACAACCGGAACGTACAAAGCGCACCATCATCAACTTCCTGAAGGCATTCGCCGAGGAACACCACCCACATAACTGGAATACACGACTGCTCTGTGCGATGATGACGTATAGCCACTATCCACAGTATCGTATGCTGACAGGACGCCATTTTAGATTACCGGCGGATGCACATTTTCCATTCCACTCCCAAGATTCAGACGAGCCGGACAAACATATACTCGATTTACAAGAGACGTTACGAGTCGCATACAACTTGGCACGCCAACACCTCAAAGCTGCATACGAAAGGCAGAAGGACTATTTTGACCGGAGAACAAGCGGGTCACTCTATAACCACAGTGACCTAGTCCTGTGTTTTAGATCTATACTTCAGTCGGCACGTCTGTGAAATTCTTCTATCCATGGGAAGGCCCGTACGCTATCACTGACGTCTTCTCGCCCACCACGTATAACATACGTGATGCCCATATGCCAGACGGCCCAACGTTTACGACACATTATGCTAAATTTTAACCTTATAGAGGACGACTTCCCATTGCGACAGACGATTCCCTCCCTGTCATTCCACCCCACCTGGGCCCGGGGCCTGCAGATGAGGTTGAGATTGGTGATAGTCATGATCCGCCAACCAATGTCCCTGAGGACAGGGCCGTATATTGAGGAGGGGGGAGTTGTAACGGACAGATATTTTTTAGTTTAGTTTGTCGCCATTTCTTTGTTAACGTTCCACTGATCGACATTCCGCTTCCTTTGAAGCTACATTGAGTGAACACCAAGTGGAAGCACAAACGGTGGAACCACGCGTGCCGACACCCAGACTGGAGAAAAGATAAGTCGGAGGAAGGCTTGTGCACATCGTCTGGTGTCCCTACTCCATTGTCTTCGCCGTTTTACTCATTGGTCCACAAACCGCGATTCATCCCTCTCCCAACGCCCGGTTCAATAAACGTTCTGTTGTTGACGGTCCAGTTCTGATAGTGTCTGTTGAAACCTGTGTGATCGAACGTTCAAGACCCCCATGCAAGGAAGAGTCGATATGAATGTGTCTACCGTGACCTCTATAGAAGAACATTGTCAATCACCTTCTAAGCACCTCAGTCCAGACGAGACTAAGCCGTCTGGTAACACGAGTATTACACGTTATAGCCCTCGTTAAGCCCCTTTATAAAAGCGAAGAGCGGGCAGCCAATCATCGCGCCGCGCTCACGACTAATGGGAACATTAAAGCGGGAGGTGAAGAGCCGCAACTCGGAGGGACCGTTCACCGCCAAGCGTTATTCCCTCCTGTTGCTCGTGCATAATCCCGATGGACATTGACGTCGGTTCCTTGACCACCGTGACTCAACTTAATAACGCCCTCTCCGAAATTGAAAATTATGAGGTTTGTTATCATTGCCGTTCTGATTTTCGAAGCAACTTGTTATTTCCAGATTTTCAGACTTTTGTGCGCAAAAACAGCAGTATGACTCGAGAATTATGTCTCTACAAAATTCACTGTAGTTTATTTCTGGTGGGATAATAAGTTTCTTAGACCAGACTTACGGTCGCTTAAGTCCGGGGGAACAAGTCTTCAGAAAATTGTTGCAGTGGCTGCAGACATCGGTGTACAACTGAGCGCGAAAGTAAGGCAGTTAGACTTGGCAAAGGTGAGCGAGTGAGTCTTTTATAACTTTTCAGACACGCGTTAGAAACGTTGAGGAGTTAGTTGAAAATATTGTAAAACTAACTAATGCGGCGTCTGTTGCACGGAGAGCTCTGGACACGGAAAATATCCCGGAGGTATGTGCTTTTGTAATGCCTCACGCCCTCCGTCTAGGCTGCGTCTAACATTGCTGTTTTCCTAAAGATGAATCCACGGACAATAAATCTAATACGTTTGCTCGAGAAAGGTATTTTATAGTTGTCTAGTTTGGAGTGCTTTCACAGGTTTTATATGGCATTTTGTCTGAACTAACGTGTGCACGTGGCACTTAGACAGTCCAATTGGTCAACAACTTATTATTATTGCTTAAGTTAGCGAAATTCGAGACAATTTTCGGGGTTATATAACTTCGCCTTCTCCAAAGCAAAGAATTATCCATCAGGCCATTTTATATTGACACTTCCCTCCACCGTATTTGGCTGTGCGAGCGTCTCTTTCGTCTTCTTGCTAATCCGGAGTCATCCGTCTAGGCTCTGCGATCCATTTGCTTTTGAATTGTCTAGATACTAGCAAGGCTTGATTTTTTGTCCGAGAACCAATGTTTTTCACTCGTATATGCAACACTTGATAACAGCTGTTTATGACCACTAGTTTCAAACTTATCATTCGATTTTGTTTCCAGAGGAGGTCGGAGTCGATTTGCTGTCACAGTTTGCCACCCTTCAGAAGGAGGCTATGAAACGTCTCTTCTCCGCTTTTGATGATGCCTGCAGGGATGGTGATGAGAAGGAGCTGAAGAAACTTTTCCGACTTTTCCCACTCGTAAATGAGGGTGACGCTGGTGTGACCAAGTTCGGCGCCTTTCTCGCACACCAAATTTCCGCCAAGGTAGAGGCTCAGTTAGCTTTGTTAGCACTGAGCTCTCAGTCACCGAAACCCACAGCCTACGTGGATATCATGACCGAATTTCTGGAGAATGTTGCTCAGGTCATCCAATCGAATGAACAGATACTGAGCGAATGCTTCGGTGAGACCACTTCTGTCTACACCAATACGCACTCACTTCTACAATCTTTCGCTCTTGAGATCTATCGTTCGCAATTTCACATGCAGGTCCCGGGAGCCTCTTCAAATTGATTCGTGCCGTCCAGCAGCTGTGCGATGAGAAGGCGGCCTTGATTTTCCTGAACTTCAAAGAAAAACGGCAGTTAACCGTTGCTGTACAGAGGGCTCGCCAAGAACTCACTGTTGGGTCTCGGCCCGTGTCAACGAACGCAACTCTAGTCGCCGCTGGCCAGGGTTCCGCTCATGCTGTTTTCGAGTACTGTCTCTCCATGGAGGCTTTGGTCTCGGAAATCGTCCTCTTGAATGCACGAATTGAACTCTTCCTGAACTTTCTACGGCGGCGTCTGTTGGTTTGTTTTCTTTCATCCTTCTTTCTGCTTATGGATATGTTAGGGAAAGGAGGGCCTTTAAATTCAAAACCTGCTGCCTATCTTATCAAGTACCACTGCCACACGCCGCTTTCTGTTCTAGACAACAGTTTCGGAGTCAGGGCTGACGCCGAGAGTATCTGAGAACCTAGTGCTGCTTTTCGGTTACTCCAGACATTTTTAGATCCGGGATTTTTTACGGGTTATCATCCGGCATCTAACGCGTCTCCTCTATGCCTATGTTACTTTCATTCGGCATGATTTTTTCGTAAGCTTATCGTTCATGCCGTCCTAGAGATTATACATCGATACTTTTCAAGGATTAAAGCGCGCAGATGTAAAATTTCCGGCGTTTCTACCTTCAAATTAATTTTCTATGTCTGCCTTCCTTAATTAAAATTTAGTGGAGTATATCAGTCCTGTTTGTCATCAAGTATGTTTTAAAAACCGGGCCACCTTTACAGAAAGAGATATTTCCATCGAATTTAAAATTTCCGATGTGCAACATAAACGACTAAAGAGGGCTTCCGTTTTTGTAGTTTGACAGCAAAACCAATTTGGCAATTCTCTTGTCTTGACCTACGAATACAAGCACTGTCTAAAATGTAGAGCGTCTACCTATGCGCTATTTTTTTAAGTAAAAGAAGCCTTCACAGCATATGCGTCATTTTTTCCCCATCCATGTTCCGGTGGAAATGCGAGACCAAGACGATTAGAGATATGCGTGCGCGCAGTAATTGCTGTGGTAAAACGCGCATGCATCCATGCCACACGCTCTGGTCCCTTGCGCGCACGAATCAAGCCTAACCAGAGGATCTCCGACCTCGCACGAAGAGAGTTACCGTAAGGGCCTACTTAAGACGGTGTCTTTTGACCAGTCAGTAAGCTGTGACTTCTCAGAACCACGCCTTGCTAGCGTTCCATGGTAACGTAGAATAGCATGTACTTTTCGTAGTAAGAAACGTATTCACAGGACCAGTGTAACTTGTTCTTCTCTTCGCCATTGCCTACCATGAGCGGATCTGAGCCAAGCCGACCGAGCGCAAGTCTGGGCGCAGTGGCTAACATGATGTAAGCCCTCCTTGTAACGTGCGCCACACATACCTGGTCCTCGTTTGGGTCTATTACAAAACAATAGCTCACCATAAGCATCTCACCATTTTGAACAGTTCGTCCGCAGGCCCGCCAGTGATACTGACATCATTTTCTCACTGCAATACTACAGAAAGGTTCACCAAGTTTGCTTGTCATCAGCGGGGACTGCTTTTTATAAATGACTGCAATTCCCGACTCTTAACGGCACTTATAGCCTCATTCAATTATTAAGCGCAGCGATGGTTTCTGTAGAACCCCATGAAGCGAAACAACCTGCTTGCGCCCTTACAGTTGCTTTTTGCCATAATTACTGTGGAATAAGTAAACGCCAGCGGTCACTGACAAGGAATCGGATACTTTAGAAACTCTTCTTTAATAGAGCAGTTGAGTCGCCATAATAAACAGCGTTTGATACGGTCAAATAATAAGTTGGACCCCACGGAAGCACCGTCAAGTGCTAAGCAGGTTCTCGAACAGCCTGCAAAGTGGGCGCTATCTATATTTTCATTTTCAGCAAAGGAAAATCTAATGAACCGGCCAAAATGCCAATGGCCAGCATGCGATTGGCGTCCCAATACGCAGCAGGTGATGCGATCCATTAAACGTCGTGAAATTCAAGATGAAATCCCTGTACTGCGGAACCGGCTCACCACGCGTCTCTCGAAGATTAGTATAAGTAAAAAACTGACAGTTTTTCAGAGGAAAACAAAGTTTTAGTTGTAAATGTCTACTTTCTTATAAGATCTTTCTTCTAAATTTCAGTAAATAACAACAGTACATGTTTCGTAGTTAGGGCTTGATATAAAGATGCATATCTAGGGGAGGTCCATCAAGTAGAAAAAATATGAAAAAAATAACAAGTGCAAAATGTCAGTACTCGACTGATTGTCCATTTGCATGTAATACACGGACAACTCTGTCAGCTATGGAAATGACCAGGTCGTCTATAGTGAGTTAGTCTATGCAATCGCTAAATGTAAAATCGAGCTTATCTTTCATTGAGTAGTTCCTTCTTGGCTTATGCCAGTTTCTTTTGATACAAGCGAGAGTACTTTCGACGAGCTTATGGTCGGGACAGCATAAACATTATTTGAAGGCGGCAGATGTAGAAGCTGGCCATTGTGTGAGGAATGAGACTTTGGTCATAGACTATTAGATTCATATCCCTTTTGGGCGCTAAACAGGAATATTATCATGGAACATTATGGTATCTACTCGACATTGACGGATGCTTTTGTGGCCAAGGACATCCGTCACGATGTCGATTAAAACCGTGCTGTGCATAGCGTCCGTTGTGGACCGCCGGATTGGTCGTTCTCCGGACCTAATGACCCCTCAAGCCATCGTGTGTTGACTTACTCACTGGTATTTAGTACGGCTATGATCATGCCCGATCTAGTCGGCCGCGATGGTGTCCCCAAACCGTACCTCTCCACGCGTTACGACCCGCGACTGCAGATCTGAATAGTTCAGCCCATTCTCATTGCCACCGACGAAGACCGGATACCGAAGACCCAAGAACAACCTCTATCTCTCGACGAACTGTGTCGAGCCAGGTTTTGTGTTGACCCCCTCGTCGACGCCTCCAATGGGATAACGATGCCGGATCGATGGCAGTAACACTGAGCCCCTGAGGTGGACGATAAGAAACATGCACAAACCACCTCAGTCATCCTCCTTGGATGGCGTGGGTTATCCTTGCGATGCCGCAGCGAGCGCGGACTGTCTCATTTGGGACGAAGTTGGTGTACTTTACTCGAAGGATGGTCCTCAACCAGCGGTGGTCAAATACCTCTAGTTTTCGCTTGTCCTCCATGCGCACAGCCCAGCAATCATAACCACAGAGAAGGACAGATCGGAAAGATACGTGGTACACGCTAGTTTTAATGGCGATGGTAATGTCGCGTGGGATCCATGGGCATTTTCTAAGGCTTGAGAAAACCCGTCGGCAGCATCACTTCGGAGACAATGTCGTCCTTACTCTGCTCATTCGGCATCAGCCTCTCACCAAGGTATTTAGGGCTGTCTACTTCTTCAAGTTGACAGCCATCAATTCCGACAGCTGTCTCTCCTGGTCAGGGATGCAGCTTGAAAACACTTTAGTCTTCCCAGCGTTTATGAATAAACCGACTGAGTTAGTGATCTCGTTCACCCGTGACACCATAAACTGCAGATCACCAAAACATGAAGCAAGTAAGGCGAGATTATCGGCATAGTCGAGATCAGTCAGTCGATGTTCGGTTGCAAACCCAACACCGCCTCTCGAGAATCCAGTCAATAGCATAGTTAAACATAATGAGCGACAGGATACAACCCTGTCGAACGCCAGACCGAATACCGAACGCTTTGGTAAGATTGTTGCGAACCAGGACTCGCGCGATAGTGGAGCGGTAATAGACCTTGATTATGGCGATCATTTTTGCCGGTAAACTATCTAGTGCCATTATTTGCCGCAAGGACTCACGCTGTTCACGTCGCGAACAGAGCCACTCATTGCAGAGCGCTTACCAATATCTTAGCTGTTAAGTTGGTAGAGTTTTCGAGTGTCACCAGCGTTCAATGCCTGTTCTATGGAGGCCGCTATCCCAGCCCAGTATTGCTTCTGATCATCTTTGGGCGACTTCGCTGTTGTCCTTCGGAGTTGGCGGAAGGAATCATCATTACAGGGCCTGGCTCGAGCCGCCTGAGCAGACAACTGTAGGGTTCTTCCGTTGGTCCAGTCAGTGCGCTGTTTCTGGGTGTATCCAAGGATTTTCGCAGCCGCCCCATAGACTTTTTCAGTGACAACCACTAGTTACTGCCTTCTCCGTTGGCTCGGGTCGTTAAGCAGAATCGGACTTCTCTGGTCAGGGCCTCGGCAGTGCTGGTCTGCCGGATTTTTTTTGCGACATCGGGGCGTCTGCGACGTGGAATTTTGAGCGTGTACGAACGAGGACGTGGTCCGACCAATGAGCGTTACCGGTCTCGGTACCATGCATCTCGGTACCCATTTACGGAACCTTGACCTGACTATAATGTATTCAGTCTGACTGACCGTATAGCCGTCGTTTGAATACCCGGTCGGCAGATGTTTGTTGCGATGCTAGTAGCTTGTTTGTTCTGATCATTGAAGTTCATAAATCTCTCGCCATTTTCACGTCGAGAACCAAGCCGAAAGCAACCAATAAAATGACTTCGTGGAGTCGCCAGGTCCAGTCCTGACAATTCCAACACCCCAAAACAAACTCGCAACAAAGGAGTCGTTCAACTAACGCTTGCAGCTCTGAGTAAAACGCCTATTTATCGCTCTTCTTGGCAGCTGAAATTGGTGCGTACTCAGAGACGATTGAGATGTTTGTGAGGTGACCCCTCAGTCGCACGTATACAATTCGATCATTGACCGGTTCCCGAGCAAGAAAAGCGAGGTTCGCTTGTTCCGAGAGGGCGATCGCCACACTGTGTCTACCAGAAGAGTCGCGTGGTCATTTGTGGTACAGGGTTACTTGTGAGTCTACTCCACGGATCTTTATTTCCAGAGAGCCTGAGTCAGGAATTCGAAATTCAGACAGGCAGCAGACGTCCACGCTGTACTTATTAAGGCTGCTCGCGGCCAAACTTTGAGCACCAAGGTTCAAGACCGTTCGCATATTCCAGCACCCAGTACCAAGAGTCCGTCCGCGATTGAGTAGTCCAGCTCGCATACTATTCGCCCGCACCATTTGAACAGGGTTGTGGAGCGCGTCGCTTATCGCGGACGCCGTAGCATAAGTCGTAATACCGTCATCGGACATATTTCATGAGGTTTCTTGGGAGTTTCAGATACAGGCGGGTCTAAACAACCGCTCGGATTGTTCGAAATTGCCTCGAAGCGGTGGCAGCGACTTTATTTAATGACGGTCCACGGTCGCCATGTCACAGTGCCGATATTGGGCTTTGCGGCCTTTTTATAAGGCTTTCAGCGTGCCAGACCTCAGCCCTCCACACCCTGGTAGCACTGTCGCTGCTGGCCCGCGACTGCTTATTCGTCAGACCTGGGTCTGCTTATTTCGCAGCTAATCTTTGCTGAAGGCCGCTGCGCTGTCCGCCACCTGTGGACGCGCGGGGTAGCCAGCAGCTAGGCCAACGGGCAACGCGTCTACCGGAGCAACCCGGGCAGTCCGTCTAAACTTGCTCTCGGCACAATTTATTCTCGTTCAAAATTCCCACGTGACCGACTGGGCTGCCTTCATAAGTATATCTAAAAGTTAGAAGTCATCGCGAAAGTGAATTCTCTTCTGGAATGAGGGTCTGTTGTCAACAAGCGCCCTAACAACTTGAGAGATGCCCACAAATCAATTTCCTGTTTAAACTTGGCGTGATCATGACTTTTTGCGGTTGAGGGTCTAATTTTTTTCATTCTTCTAATTATTTCCAGGAGGAAAATCAGCAAATCCTCTTTGAGAATGACCTTGACGGACATATAATGATACTTATTTAATACCCAACGGACGAAATCCCCGTCATATTTTTTTGCTAACCGTTTTGGTCTGCCTACTTCCTCTTATTGACATTTCTAGTAATTGTCTTTAGGGTGAGGTGATGCAATACTATCATCACAGGTACTAACCAAAAGCCCATACACGCGTATTTCGCCGATATTCTGCTGCCGCATGACGCAGCTGCGAGGGTTCCGGTTCGTCTGAAGAAATTAAAAAGCGACAAGTAATAGCCCTCCACGGAATGATGCCAGTAATATTAAAAATGCTTACTTACAACCCACGCGGCAATCCTTTGGCTACTGATTTTCTTACTCACTCAATGTCAACTGCAAACAAAAACTTCCTCAGAACCTTTATCACACAGCGTGGTAGGAAGAAGTTACAACGCGTCTTGTATATGTTTGTTTGTGCCTCGTAATTCTTGGTGCGATATAAAAACTTTTGTTAGACAACTTTATCACTACGTTTTATGGCACAAAATGCCATCAGTTTGCTAAGTGACTTTTCAAATCCGAAACAGTTCCTTTTTTGAAGTCTAGTTTTTCATAGCTGGCCGCGCTTGATTTTCGCCAACGAAAAATCCGAGTTTGCAGTACCGGAAGGCACTTATTCAGAACTTTCCTTACGTACGCTAGTGTCCTTTCACTGTAAAAAGCGCGCATTCATGCGACCATTTGCTGCGACAGTCCGCAGCATGGGAGATCGCCCGAATATAAGGAAATGTCGGTGTTTACCCAAAATGTCCTGATTTCCCTGAGTTTGCCATAGAGGCATATTTGCGAATGTACTCATATGCATCCCATCACGGTCCTAATGTGAAACGAAAGGTGACTTACAAGCCTAAATAAGCACTGCTGATACAGTAGCGATGACCTTCCACCGCAATTTATGATGCCTAGAAGTAGTACTCTGACCTCGGAAATCATTTTCGGTATTTGACAAAAACCTACTCATCGGAGTCGCTTTACCACTTTGGTTATGTCTGTGGACGGTCTTTCGACACAACAAACGATAGCTGTCAAAAACGAACCTTTTATTTGTTACTTCATCGAACAATTTGCGCAAAGTGGCCTGCTCCATTATTGATTCAGGGCCATGCCCTTGGACCTGATACAGAGATGACCGCATATCATTGGCATATTTGAATTCTGCTGTCGTCCAAACGAGGTTTTTTTCCATTTTTAGGCAGGTCACTCGGAGGAAGATGCCGACGACCTTTCTCGAAGTGAGTTGTTTTTTCAACGTCTTTACAGACAAGACTTAGTTGAACACGACTGTTGCCCTTCTGATTCCCTGATAAAACTTATCATGTCATACTTGTTCTACTATGCCTATCCGTCTAACTGTACGACTTAATCGTCTTTTAACACAGCTGCCAAAATCAAACAGTTTTTCACCGACTTCGAACCCGTCAAGATATCGCAGCAACTCGTGGATGCCTACTTACCTCAGGAGCAACTCTTCCTACGCGAACTCGTTAGTAAGGTTAGTCCGGAGTTAATGCTCGATTTTGCCCTCTCAGCTCATCTAAATCTTCTTAGTCGTCATGTTGTCCTACTTAAATTAGCTCGCTGCACTTTTTTCCCATACCCACGTTGACTAGCAATTTTCAATCGCCTTCTTTTTCCGTGAACCTCAAACGTCCTTGCTGAGTCTCGTGTTCCTCGTTTTCTTTTTTAAGGCAATCCTTATGGATGAAGTCGACCAAACTACAAAAGTCTTCAGCATGGTGGACGAGGTCTTCTTTGTTGTTCAAAAATGCTTGAGGTTAGTGCTCACTCTCTTTCTCCCATTCATTCCCATTAACTTTAAAAAGCTAGCAAATTTGTCTTCGCTGTCTTGATAGTCCCCTTTTGAGGGGGCTTTGATACAACTACGTGCCGCCGCCTCCCCTGTCATTATTATTATTATTATTATTAGTCCATGCCACAGTGAATGCCATTTTTACATGAATGGATGACAATACGCTTGACAATACCTCTGCCGAAGGTGTCTGCAAGTTGAGTTTTTGTCAAAAATAGACAGCATAACGACTGCTTGTAGTCTTGTCGTGCAATCACTATGCGACCATCTATAGGGAGTCCTGATTAGAACTCTAAAACAGAGCGCAATTTCCCCTATTTCATCCTAAGCCAGGATAAATCAGTAAAACACTATCAATACGCGACCTCGAATTTTCTTGATGTTAGACGGAAGAATGTAGACCCGTGGCTCAATTGGTAAAACACCTGGCTCAAATGCTCGACGACCGACTGAACCGAAGTTAACTCGCAGGTGAACTCCGGTCTGGAGTTGGAGGACGGCTGGCTCCTGACGACAAATGAGTCACAAGTAGCATTGTAGGATGCTTCTTAGGAAAAGCTACACGGAACTTAGGTCCGCCGAACCTTCTGCACAACGCTTGCTTTTTTGCATTTGGCAGGGGGAACTTCCTAACACCGATGCGTTGTTGATTTAGGTCTCAATAAGTAATTCACAAATACTTTGGACGCTGTTCTACGTCATTTTCTGAGGGAAGCTCCTTCCACAACCCTCCCTTTCCACGCCTGAAACCGTCCAGAGTTACTTTTCACCTTGCTTAAATCGTTGATCTTTTCAGAAAATACTTAAGTCCCCCAGAGATTGATCTTATAAATCTCCGAGTAAATGTTATCCGTAAATAGTCTGCTCCTCTCATAATCTCGGAAGTGTATGGTCTATACATCAAATTCCTACTTTTCTAGCAAATATGCGGGAACGACTTTTTAATACCTTCGGATTAAAGGACTTCTATGCTGGCTTTGATCTACCCAACTGGAAATGAGCCCGAAGTCATCAGAGTTGTATTTGCAAGCTTTTCTTGATTCTTATCACAAATTCTTTATAAAAGGTATCAAATACGCCATCTACTTAGTTCTTCGGTTTTTTAATAATGGAGCGGACTCGTGGGACTGAATTTCTGTTCCCAGACGGATGTTTACTATCTTTGTGATTTTTAACGAGTTTCGCATTCCAACTTCGAGGTTATATAGTTGCGTTTGACAATCATGTCTACTCCACCCATATCAGTAGCCGACACAGTTTAGAAAACCATCCTCTCTAAACGGTTTAGTTGACGTACGTTATGTCCAAATTGTAGTCGAGCGATTTCCTCGGGCAACATCGATGCGGTATGTGCGATGCTCAACTACTCCGCCAGCGTCTTGGCAGATCAATTTATCAATGATGTTCTGACTCCTCGAGCCCAACAGTGTACCACCTCTGGCTGGATCCAGCAAGCCTATAATTTGGTGCATAAGCGAGCCGGAAGTAAGTTCCCTACATTATCATCTCTGTTCATGGAGAATTCTCATGCTGCAGACGTCACTTTTATGCATAAGTAGACCACCACTTTCGTGTTGCTGCTAATAAACAGATAATGCTGCTTGTGCAGTTTCCGTTTGAGTTCCGTCATTTCTTGCAGGCATGAGTTCCACAGCATATCATTCGACTTAGACCAACATAATTTGCGTGCCCCATTTTCATTCGTTTTATTCCGTCAGATAAATATTTTAACAGTTTACATCAAGTTCTCTCATTTTATGCCTTTTTGCGTCGATCTATTATAGTTTTTTGCATTCTAAGTCTACTTAAACCCACTTTCTCGATACCACTATACTCAAACCTAAATAATCACTTTCTGCTATATCTGAATTTATATGTTAGCGTCTGTCCCCCTAAACAAATTGGAGGACATACTTTTATGGATTGCATTTTATAGTTCGTTCGATAAACGGGAGATAATTAACAATTAAACAGAACAGCACAACAACTCTCGGCCGATCTTCTGTAATTAGCATTTGACGCGCTAAATTTGGTCAACCTTTTCGGTCGTGAATATTTTGCCCTGAATCTGTGTCCATCAGGTAGTGTTCCAGCAGTACACCCTAATGCAGTCGATGTTCATAAAGTTTCAAATTCAGCGGCAGATGCACTCCTCTTAATTGCATTGCATTATTTCCAGGCAATAAATGCACACAAGGAAATGAGGGACACTTCAGCTCACCATCAGGGTTATGCTTTCCACGCCTTTTTCAGGTGGAACTCTGAAGACTGGCCTTCTGGGAAATGGCAGTTCAAGTGAAGGCCATTCTTCGACTAGCCAGACGGGCAAAAATTCCTCCAACGACTCTCAGGTCCAATACCTCTTTACCCTCAATTCGCTAGAGGCCTGCCTTAACTGCCTTCAGGTGCTAAAGACGACTCTGCAGCACCTAGCTAAAGAAGTCTTCGGTCTCCGTCCCGAGTCTGATCTTTCAAAGCTTGAGGTACTGTTCTGTGGTGTTGCCGTTCCTCCTGTATATGTGGATCTGCTCTGGTCCGCCGTCTGACTGCGCAAATTTCCAACAATTAACTGACTTTTTCTGGTCTTTTTTGCAGACCTGTCTCTCGGATTTGTGTGAATCCCTTGAAAGATCCTTCCAGCAACTGCTTGACAACGGTTTTGAGCAGCTCCGAAGTGTCATTCGCCCCCAGATAGCAACCCTTACGCAGCCTCTCGCATCTGTGAAACGTGAAATAGCCGAGGTAATTTGTCACGAGTCTCTGCAATTTGTAATCGTGCTCGCGTGTGGAGTCATCTGTATACCGTTTGTCAGCTTTAATTTTGTCATTACCATTTATTTGAGCCATTCAATGGTTGTGTCAGCCTCCAAACCTCATTCCAGGGTTCTCTACGGGCCTGCGTGTGGTAGGTACGGGAGTGACTTAGTTGAAAATTGTCGCGGAGTACTGTAAGGACACGGAAAGCTGACGTCTGATACACCATATATCCCTTAAAAATCGACGGGGCCCAGTGACAGCTCTCTTACACGGATACAATTAGTAACATGGTCAATTGATAATGGCTTTGACTGCTCCTCAACCTGGATGCTTACCTGCAGTTAAGGCCTGGACAGTCCACGTTATAAGTTTCGGGAAACTGTCATTGACGCATCAAGGCAATTCAAGACTTTCATGCCTATAAGCTGGTAACAGAAAGCCTTCTGCTTTGGAGGCTCGGAGCCGCACCCGAGATTCGAACTATAACCCTCTACCTTTTAGGGGCTTTACTGACCGCTTCATCCTTAAAGATTGCGCAAACTTGCATGCATAAATTTGTTCCTCACTGTAAAAGAACACGCCGTTATTCCGATTTTTTAAGCATATTTTTGAGCAGCACTGCCATCTTCGATATAAGAATGAGGCCAATGTATCCGACTTCTGGTTGTTCTATCCGGTAGTGCTGGTCTCAGTCATGTCACGCCTGACGGTCTGGGGCAGCGAACCCGGGGAGCTCGACTTATTCTCTCCTCAAACGACGGATACCCAAACAGAAGGTCCAAGAACCACTTCCGTGTCTTGACGAACTGTGTCGAACCAGGTTTTCAGTCGAGCCCACCGACGCCTCCAGACAGACAAGGGCGCTTGATCGAGGGTAATACCGCTAAGCTCATAAGGCAGATGAAAAAGGACGTGAGCAATCAACCCTTGTCGTCTTTATTGGATGGTGTCGCTGGAAGTATGGACTGTTAAGCTTCGTTTCATGTAACTGGTGGCGCCGTGGAACCGATTTTGCTCTGGCATAGACCACATGCAAAGGTTTAATTTGAAGTGCCACGTTTCCTGATTTATTTCGTCTTCGCAGTTCTTTTTTGGCATTTTCAATCATTTTGACCAGTGATTTCGTTTATTGCACTTGCACTGATGACCTTTAGGTCACCGAAGAATTTGGCTTAGAAGAGGGTTCTCATGTGACCCCATAATATATTATACTTTCAAGTCAGGTCAGGCAAAGCAGGTGATCTGGGTAAACGTCCTCCTATGTCGACGTATTTGTTTTGGAAGACATCATCCGATGGTCGCCAAGAATGCGGACCAGGAGGTGCCATCTATTGGAGGTCATGTCCTTCCGATGAAAGGCACTCCCACCTGACGTTGGATATTCC
>CACRXP010000411.1:170795-207122 GCA_902702965.1 Spirometra erinaceieuropaei | reverse complement strand
CACCACCACCACCACCACCATCATCATCATCATCATCATCATCATCATTATCATGCGACTGCTTGCCTTGACTGCTGACCGATCATGGTAATTCAGTGAACGCCCCTGCTACCTGACGTTGAATATTTTAAACCAACGTCAATCCCCGGCTCAGAGATAACCTTGTTTTTGCCTCTGAGCATGATGACTCAGCACGTAATTAGATCACAACGCTCATATTATCTACTAGGACAAAGAAGATACCTCGAACTCGTTTGCACCTTTCTTTGTTTCGCCTCCTTCGGATTTTTAAGAGAACAGCGCGGCGATCCTAAAGATTGTCAGTAAATTCCTTCTACTGCACACTCGGTCTGTGTTAAGTAACCCTCACCGACAAGGATTCTCGCAGCCAAAAAACTAGCAAGATTTCAGTTTGCTTCACCGTCGCCGTTTAGCAAGCTTCTGTTATTGCACAGCAAGCTTATGCTTACATATTCTCGTTTGACTTCGCACAATTTTTTTACCATCTCCGTTCTTCGTTCCTGTCCATAAAACCCACAGGAAGAGTTGGATCAATTTGCTTTGAATGACCCCTGGATGGAATCCCTCATAATTGGACTCCAGAACCTGCTAAACCCATTCCATGTAGGTACGGTTTTCTCCTTCTAACCTCTCACCACATCAGACTGTTTTGTCACAGGGGAACTATGAGAGATTTGTCTCTGTCCTGGCGGATGAGCTTCTTCTGCGTCTTGAACGTTTTATTCAGCAAAAGACCTATACGAGAGTAAGTAACATTCTTTTAATTTGACACCATCCTTTCTCATACATTGTTATTATGTGCCCGTCGGAGGGCATCGCCGCGCCTTTTTAATGCATCGTTTTACAGTGTAATATAGAATTGTGGAATGATTTACCGTACTAACTACACAGGTATTAGCTAAAAGCCCAGACACGCGTGTTTCGCCGATCTTATGCCGCTGCCTGACGCAGCTGCGAGGGGTTCGGCTCGTCAGTGGGTCCCCAAGCTTTCCCCGCTTTCCCCAGTGTAATATGTCTTTCGGTTGGCCGTTTGACGGCATAATTGGCCCACTTGATTTCAACTTCCTATTCGGCCTCCCGGTGATGTGTCTGACCGCCGGGTCTTTGGTAGATTTCCGCCGCGATCCCTCAAGGGAGCGGCTTTTTAATGCCTGTCTGTGGAGTCTCTTCACTAAATCTCAACGTTTACTTGTTGGTCTACTTTAAGCGTCAAAGTGAGCTCTTGGGATACTGTGTTAGCCAACCTGTTGAGTTTGGTGTGATGTTTCCTTTTAAAAGCGTCCGTAGTTTCGCAACTGCCCTATCATTTCGTGCTATTTTAAAAGCACTGCGCCGTTCTGACCACATAAGCGCGGACCGACGCCACCGGAGGCTGAGATGAGAGGGCCTAGGCCTGCTGAATGTGTTTTTTTCCACTCATTGGATTCTTAATGTGTTTAGGAATGCAATAACTCATTGCCGCAAGGCCCTGCGCCTTTTGTTATATGAACAATGGCCCTCCCTGGCATTAGCTGTTCCAGCGTTTACTTGCGGACCTGGATTTCGTCGTCGTTGTGAACTTTATCCGCCATTGCACTGCCGCGTTTCGCGTTTGATTCTTTGACTCCATCATTGTCCGCGTGATCTGCTTCGAGTCTTGCCCTCTCTGTACATTTTTGCTTCCCTCGTTTTTTACGATCCCTCTTGTTAATCATCATGGGGGGCCTCGGCACTTGTTCCGTTTAGTACATCGACTACCGGACCCAGTTGTTGGGCTACGATTATTGCCGCGATCTGGGGGTCAACCGTGCATTATGGAAGTGTCGAAAAATCATGAGGGCTCTCAGCAGTATATTTTAGGAAATCGCGCACATGTGACGTGCTGTGTTTTGGATAAGTTAAGTCAAACCCATATGGCCTAGTTTATTAGTAGCACTTGAAATCTGCCGTTTATACCTGCTTTCCCGTAGCCTTCTCATGCTCTCTTTTCCTCGTCCTTTGCAGTTTGGTGCGTTGCAGTTGGACAAGGAGTTGCGCCTACTGTTCAACTTTTTCACCTCACTCAGCATGTTCCCATGCCGTGAAAAGTTCGCTCGAATTCTCCAGATCTGCAAATTGTTAAACCTGGAAACGGTACGTTCTTGTTCTATTTTCGTAAATGACATTAGGCTTCATTTGATGTTTCATGGCCGATTGTGTTAACGCCAAGTTTTGGCCGTCAAACCGTTCATTTACACAGAGACTGTGGGTCTCGATAGCAGTCTTACGGAATTTCACTTGCTACAGCCCGGCTTACTGTTTTCTCATCCAGCCAACGATTGGCGGATTAATCCTAATGTGAGACGGCTAAGAGCCCCACACCAATAGCTCGCATTCGTAATTGATAATGGGCGTCTTAAGCAAAGCGAGGGGTGGGGGGAGCTGAGGGATAAGACAGAACAGAATGGCGAATGCGCAGAAGAGACATCGTGGCGAAATCAAGCAAACCAGGATCGTGCCGACTGGTTACTTTCGCGACGAAGTGTGGTCGTAAAACCAAACCGTTGCTGCAACCCGAACAGACAAAAACAACACACCCGTTTCATTCATCTGTTCTCAAACCAGTTCTTCTATATTTTCCGCGTCTGCGTCTGCGTCAACTCGACTGGTTCTGCAACAAACTGCAGGTGCAACTTTGCCGGGCGGAGTTATCCTTGTCTGATTTAACCCACCATTCAAAGCGGTGACCGGATACCAGCCGCTGCACTGATTAACGACTCCATCGGGCTATAAATGGGAGTTGTGCACCAAGTGTAGTCTGGATGCGGTAATCGCCTGGTGTAGTAAGACAATCAGTACGCCTGCTGGTCTATGAAATTTACCACTTTTCATTGAGCATCCCACCCCGATGGGCAGATACTGCCGTCATGACACACCCACTACTGCTTTTTGACAGCAACTTGTAAATACCGCTATTTTCTCACTCTCCTTGCCCCTGCCGATGACTTACGCTGCTCGGAAACTTGGATAAACGAAATTGGATTTGAAGAAGTCAAATTCGGTGAATGTACGTTTTCGTCAGGCCTGTACAATACTACAAGTAAGTTACGGTAGGACCAGTGAACAGTAATAATTAGGGAGAGGGTTGAGGGTGCTCAGACATGTCAGAACCAGGAGTAATTATAGTTTAGTTCTGTTAAGAGGAACCCACTGGTGAGTAGTGTTCCTGTTTCATCGTCATAATGCGACGTTGTAGGATGCGGGTGCGAACATGCAGGACCTAACTTGGATCAGGTAAGCTTGGGGTCTTGAGCCAACGCCCTCTGTGAGCAAAAGATCGTATGACCCTCATTTCTGCCGTCTCAGGTATCAGCACCGGCACTTTAAAGATGACCCTCAAATTGCATGGTCGACATTCGAGTAGTCAGCCGTCTCAACACGGACTGATGAATAGCATGTTATTCCGCCCGATCTCTTACTCTTAAGGTTCATTATCCACCTTGTTTGGAATTATGTATAGGATGCCATGCCAATGTAATAGCTCGTTAAACTTTTGTTTGATCTCTCCTGCATTGTTTCTTGACAGGTAGAGGAAGTCAGCTACTATGGTAACACATCTAATTGGAAGTTGTCTGCCAATGAGATCCGAAGGCTTCTTACTCTGCGGTAAGGTTCTTTTCTTCCATTTATCCAGAGACGTGTTTGACTCAACCGCTAGTCAATTTATTATGCTACCATGTCTATCATTTGTCATGTTCTTACTTCCACTGCCGACAACTCTTGATTCTGATAGCTGTTTTCGAATATGAGCTTGCATTCAGAAAGATGATTATCCAAAATAGCTCGCTTAGCTTGATGATCGGAAGCCAATTCTCCTTGTTCATGACTATGCTCTCACGCTGTACAACTATGTCTTCAAAGGTTCATTTTAAGTCCACCAAGTCTCACTCGCAATGCCCGTCCTCGACCTTTTACTTATCAGACTTGCACGCTTCATTTCATTTTTCACATAGAGTCGAATTTCGGACGGAAAATATTCGTCGGTTGCAGCTGTGATCTTTCAGGTTCTCGAAAAACTGCCTCCGTGGAGTCCTTTTGTTAATATCTCTATATTTTTACTTTTGCGCTCGTGTCACTACAGTCCCTTTCTTCATTTCAATATTTCTCTAACTTCTTAATTGCCTAATTACTTGGAATTACTGTTGGCCTGGAGATCTCTTTCAGGTGCTGGCGATTAAGGTGCTATCCAAACCTCGCTTTTGGGAACTTATCATGTCTGCACAGAAGAGAGTTTCGTGCCATACCAGACCGTACTCTACGCCTTAGCCCATAACGGGTCGTAAGGACGAAGTCTTGTCATCGGGGAACAGTTGGTACAGGAAGAGAATCAGTGACTGTGATGTTACGCATATATCCGGCATTGAAATCCAGTTCAAACGCAGCTGGCCACACAGGGAAGAGGGGTTTGCTCGTTAACCTTAGTATTGGCTACCCACAATTCCCACAAGTGGCAAAAGGTGGGGTGTGGCGTAAGTAAGCTCTCAGGTTAGGGATCAGTGAGGACAGGATTAATAGGGCGCGAAGGGCTGAGGTACGCCACGCCGACTGTCTGGTTTGTTCTGGAATGCCGAAGGCTCCTAGGAATTAGCTCTCTGACAGTTCCCCTGAATCCGGGTGAATGGTTGTGGCAAACGATGTCGCGGACGCGGATGGGGGCTTTTTATAATACAGCGAACGTAGGATAGGCAGCCGGTCGTTCATCGCACTGCCTCTAAAGCCGTTTTTCTGTCCCGACAGAAACGGCACCCACCTATCCGCTGGCTTTATGACCATAAAAGCCTCGGGTAGTGTGGCAGGGAACCCGAGGATACAACCACCTACCAGGCTAATAAAAGGCCAAGTTAATAGTAATATCGGAAGCCAGCAGGGATGATTGTATTTTGGGGCAGTTCCTGTTTCACGCCTACTTTCGTTGAGGCTGCCGACCTCAATCGCGTATTTCCGGAAACAGTGGTCAGATTTAGTACGCGGATTTTCCTCAGACAGGGCGTGTCCGATGCGACCGCTGTCCCGGTTTGCCCCCATGCCCGTCTGTAGGTTCAACGTCCAAAGCAGTGTTTGTCAAAAATAATGATCCCTATCGTCTCCTGGGCTAGCTATTCCAACCTGAGGCACTTTATCTTTGGGAGGCAAGGGGAATTCCGTAGTAAAGCAGAGCTGTGGGGCAAGACTTGCCACGGAAACTGCTGTCTGATTATGCTTGTGTGGGTTTTTAATTCGGCTGAGGTTATCAGAGCTAGCTCGCAAACCTCGGACCTGTCCTCACAATTCGGCCTCGCACATTCATTTTTTGGGAACGGTATGAGGAGGGATCTTATTATGGCAAGCGCTTGTGATCAGATAGTAGTGCTTCGACCGTCCGGTGGCTATACATTTTTTAGCACTGACTAAAGTTTCGGCTTTTTTCACTGGTAGCCCTATGTGTAGACCGTGTTCGTGTAAATCTTTACTCTGGCGTTCGTCTTCGTAGAATTTGACACAATCAGGGTTATCTACAAGTACAGTGTGGTCAGTCATCGCCCTTACGACCGACCTACTCTCATTGAAGAGGGAAAAGTGTCAAACATATCTCAGATTTTTCATATCGGCAAGTTTTTTTAACCGTATTTTTGTTAAAGCGCCTTTATCTGAGTGGCACAGTATTTCGTCGCCAGAAAGAAACATTTGATCGGAATTCCTCCATACGGCAAAAACAAAGAAATTGACGAAGTTGATATTCTGACGTATCAATATCATCGTCATAATCTGATTCAACAGCAGCCTCATCAAGGCCACCGTTTGTATGCTCCTGAATTGTTTACATCCAGAAGTCTTATCATTCATTCGAACAAATCCCATCACGTCCTCGGTAGATAATCCTTGAAAATGTTGCACTCAAAAGAAACATTTGCATCCGTTTTAACCGGTAGGAACGTCAGCTCCTTGCTCAGTTTGTTCAAGTGCGGCAGGCCTGATGTTATCCCGTGCGGTCCTACAGTATTGTGCAGCGCCGGTAAGACGAACTTCCCGAATTCTTCTCTCGCGGCACCCCACTGAGGCTTTTTATCATTTTCCCTCAATCTTGATTTGTCTTTTTATGGAGGACCAAAATAAGAAAGCACCTCTCTTAACGGCGGGCATTTGCAACGCTGCAGCGGCGACACCCTAGTCAACTATGTGCACGGAGTCTTGTTAGCAAGGGGGGAGGTAACGGGGGAAGAATAAAAATCAAACTTTTTATTTTCCGATTCTCCATTAAAATGTTCGCAGACGCCAGGGTACAACAGTGTAATTCGTCCTGTTACTCTGTATGTCCCCGAGAAAATGTTTATCCGAGCAATTACAGCCGTTATCACCTATGTATCCATACACCCTCCTATTGACTGTATGGTATCGAACTCTAACCAAGAGAGAATAGTTTGGCTTCAGAGGCACCAAGCGTCGGGTTCGGTAGAAGCCTCTGATATTGTTGCAGCCAACAACTAAGAAAAGTCGTGGTCTTAGCTCTTATGGGCCAGTCGCCAATTACATCCGTTTCTCGGTCCAGTTCTTTCTTGCCGATCCTTTAATGTACTTCAAATTTGTGCTTTCTAACTAGGGGCAAACTTCTGCACCGGTAGTACCAACTGCGAAATAAGTGCATATTTTGGGGGTCCAGTAAAACCTGCCATTTGGAAAACACTAACCGGGATGGTAACGTTGGGGTAAAAATATACGGTCAGTATCGGACGTAGATCAACAAAGACGAAATGAAGACTGGGACAGCAGCTGCTCCTGGGTTACAAGTGGACCCTTCAAGCACACCAATCGAGACCAACACATTCGACTGGAAATAGGAGGCACACGTGGATAGACTGATTGGGCAGTTCACAGATGCGGGTTCGACTGAAAGTTCAGTAGCAAAAGCAAACCGAAGATCCGGTCAGTGCCTTTGTGGCATTCCGATCCCGCGATTACCAGCGCGGCTGATGTCGCCTTCCCGTCCACCGCAGACTCCTTATCAATTCGCTGCTGGAGCCGCGATTGGCACTAGCATGAACGGAGTCAAGACCAATCGACGCTGCGTCCCTCGCTGACTGCAAGTAGGTAAAAGCCACACGCGAGCACATGCGCGGGGGAGGACTAAGAATCTCAAAGGCTGACGGACCTAAGGAATCGACGTAAGGCAACTGCTTGCTGAACTGTGTGTGTACACTCCCTCGCCTCAGTAAAGCTTGTCCAACCTAAGCTGTCTTCCCTGAATTGTGATCCGGGGTCCTTCGTGCTGTCGACCCATCACACCCCGAAACCCCTTCTACAGTGAAGATTTATCACTCCCTTGTCTTTGTCGGTAATACCATTCTACCTATATAATGCGCCGCCGTGCGGCTGCTGGTTGGGCTCGAGGGAGAACCCCTAAGGCACAACTGAACGAGGGAGTTCCGTAAGAACGATCGGTGAGCGCCCCTTACCAGATTTATCATTATTGACCCGCTGTAATTTATTTAGGAGTAGCCGCAGACCGATCTGCTTGACTACCCAGGATAAATGGACATCAAATAAGATGACATGAAGGTTGGGCACTGGAATAGGAATCTCTCGTAATACAGGTCATCATGCACTACATTCCAGGGCGTTTAGCGTTAGGGGTGAGTTTTTTGTCAGGGTAGGATTAGGGTTAAGGTTAGGCTTAAATTTGGGGTTCGGACATGGGAGCGGGTGCCCCTCCGGTGAGTCAGCGCAAGGCCGTCTGTACTACTGGCAGTGTTCCTTTGACCGTGTCTTACCGGCATGAATCAAAGTGCTGCTATATGCACAACGTCAGTTCTACCAAAAATAATACCAGAGGTAGACAGCAAGGACAGTGTGTATGCAATTCAGGCTCCTACTGTAACGCTGGGCAAGTTCTGTTGTGATATCTATGCAATGTGAGCATGCATTTTTTCTGCATATTAGGAAAACCATTTTGGGCTACGTTCGTTATCGAAGCCTAATTTTCGCACTGTCCATTCAGAACCGTACAGGGAAGTTATCGAAATGAAAACTGGTTCGGCTGTAACCGTCTAGTAATTTTTATTCCATGGTCCCACGATAGTTAGCATGGTTAAACTCCTGAGGCATATGAACGTCGGTCCTAGACTTACCTCCAGTAATTCTAAACTGCCATAATCTGCATAACTTAAGTGGCACCGTCCGTGCTGATGACCAGAAAGGTGGGATTCTCAATAATGCGCCTATCAGTGCCAAATTTTCTTGCGAGGAGAAGGCGTGGGCGCAGTTGACAGCATGCTTGCCGACCTCAATAAATCTAGGGGTCTTCTTAACTTTTAACTTGACGGGACGAACTTTAGGCACCTTCCTAACCGAAGCCACACTGCACTTTCTCGCATCAGCGAAGGCAGGCAGAGGAGGTTCGCGCAAGAAATAACCTTCGCCGCTTCATAATGTGAACTTGGAAGCAGGTAGCAGTGGATGTCGAAAAGGCGCGAAACGTCAGGGACAGGGGGGCATGCATACTGCTAGTTGATGGTAAGGTGTAATTGCTTCATGAAGAGGCGTGCAGAAAACCAAAATCAAGGAGTATGCAAATGAACAGGTGTTTCCGCCTTCCGCTTTCCTGTACTGAGACCTAACCAAACGTGAGTACCGCATGCCCTGAACACTAACTTTTTCATTTCACTATTAATTTAACGCAAGTCTGGGGAACAAAGAGGGATGTGGCAGTCTGAATTGTCCTTAGTTGGTTCTGCGCACGCTCTCATATGCTGAATAGAAATTTAATTAAAGTACTGACACACCAGTTGCCAGCAGTTGTTTCGTTGTGATTACCGATCATCGGTACGCCATAGGCCTGTCATGTTCTTTATGAAGTGAAATATGTAAACTTGCCAAGTAGACACGCGACCCTCTTTTGTTGTGGTTAGACTCTTGCACGATCTCATTCTGCCCGCCCGCCAGCTAGGCTGCTGGCGATAATGAGCGTTGTGCCAGAGGACACATGACACGTAATACTTTTTTATAAAACACCCGTCGGAGTCTAATCAAACATGGAGGTTATGGAAAATCCAGCTAAGAAACGCATTTTGTCAAAATCGCTTAGGGGTAAACTAAGTGTTGCTATTCCACGCTTTAAGAATGCTTATCCGATTTATATCATTGCCCATTTCGAAGGCGATCGGCACTCTACGCGTAGTTGTAAATACAGATTCAGCGATATGTTATGACCTTTTGCTGCATGTTACTAGCCACAAAGACAATGGAGACTGGAATGGCCATTTCTGGCTTATTAGCCGTCATCAGCCAGTCATACCCAAACCCGAAGTGTTTAACACCCGAGGCTCGAATTCGCCACATGTTAGTTAGAATTCCACGCCTCTAACCACTGGGCCACGGACCCGTTGTTTTGTCGGTTTCGATCGGGCTGGCAGAAGAATTATTCGAGTGCTCCTTCAAGACAGTCAGTTCAGACTTCGCAAGTAACGGTAGAGGACTGACCAAGAGAAGACCAAATGTCATAATTTCGAGGGCTATTTAGGTACAAATCTGCTCCTGCAGAGGGTGTCTGAACATGACCGCGGACAGAGAGCGATACGTGACGCAGCACTGGAAAACAAATTCAGAAAGCTGCCTAATCGAGCGTCGCCCAAAAACGACAAACTGGTGCACAACCTGTCGTCAAAGGAGCTGACAAATAATCAGATAGAGGTGTTACGGCATAAAGCTTCATTCACCGCCGCTTATGCCAGACCTGCCAACGTAATTTCAGCCGTGAAATCAATCCTTAGTCAGGTGGAAGCAACGGAAGAGACCTTATCTGGCACCAAGTGTCGTCTTTCCTTGCGGCTTACAGGCCGCGCGAAGTGCTCTCCAAGGTCGAACGTACTGCACTAAGGGGGATCTAGGCCGACAAAGGCCTCTTTATCGTGCTTGAAGACAAGGAGCGTGAAACGGTTGTTTTGAACTGGACAGACTACCATCAGAAGGCCAAACGTTTACTGGAGGACCGGTAGTCCTATGCCCCGTGCGCAACCAACCCCGTAAAAGCGCTGACACAAGACATCAATGCGACGCTGTTGGCACTGGAAAACTCAGGTGCAATATCATCGCGACTCATTTTACGGGAACGAAGAACGTCTTGCTAGAGGCGACAACCGCGTGAGCCGCGAACTGCTTGAGTCATGGTTTTCCGGTCTTCAATCAGTCAGCAGGCGCAACGACTTCCCCGTTCCATATTCGACGCCGAAACTCCGCTTAGGCAGAAAAGTTAGACGCGTGCGGATGACCACTGCTCCTGGAGTCGATGTCTGCGAGCCAAAGTGCCCAAGAGTCTACACGGACGGCGAAATCCGGCAGTCAGCAGCTTGACTGTGTGCGATGAGTGTGGGAGCCGGTAATCCTGGCCGGCACAGAGGCGCATAGCAACTACATGACAACTGCATACTATAACACCTGGCCTGTCGAGCTGTGATGCACTTGGCAGCTGCCAACTGCGATAGGCCTATAGCGGTCTAGAAACCATATCCTATAAATACTGCTATTAGGACGACCCAGAACATGACGCACCATTCCTGTCGTTCGTGGGTCACGCCTGACAAAGGACCGCAAACCCGCAGGTCAGTCTCGCCAGGCAAGCCCGCGTGGGAGCTAGCAATTATCACACGGCCAAGTTAGGCGCGACATTCAGGGGTCAACAACACGCGAGGGTCTGCCCATGCGAACGCTCAGCACCGGACCAGTAGGGGCACGCAAACCAGACAAGGGCAGAACCCTTAAATACGAAGCTACGGACAGGAGGGTTGAGAGTTGATGTACACATCCGCGTCATAGGACTTTAGGAGTTCATCTGTGCATCGCGGATGTTCCTGCAGCTGCCTTATTTGAACTTATGGACCTTTGTTTAGAAACCAATTTTTCGTACGATCACCAATATTATCAAAAACCAAAAGGTGCTCCAATGGGATCACCCATATATGGCTTTCTTGCCGAGATGACAATGCAGGAATTGGAATCGGTGGCTCTTCCATTAGTTAACCTTAAGTTATGGGTACGATATGTAGACGACACGTTTGTCGTCGTTAAAACGGATCAACTAGAAATACTCCACAACACAATCCATTCAACCGTTCCGGGATTTAAATTCACGTTGGAAAAAGAACTTGACAATAAACTCCCATTTCTAGATGTTCTCGTACAGCCTAAGACTGACGGAACATTACACACGTCCTTTTACCGCAAAGAAACATATGCGGAAATAATTCTACACTATGAGAGCAACAGTCCGATCTCTCACAAGCGGAGTACTGTCAAAAGTCTGATACATAGAGCAAAAACACACTGCTCTGATAAAGAAAGCTACAAAGTTGAACTAAACTACGTATTTGAATTATTCTCCCAGAACGGTTACCCTAGAGATTTCGTACGTCGATGCATGAGACAACAAGAGATAAAAAAAGAAACTAGATAGTTCCAATCAAGCGCCCAAAGCAAACACTTGGCGAATCCTTCCTTACATCAGGAATGTGTCTGAACTTGTTGAAAGGCACTTGAGGAAACACCAGATAAAATTGGCGCACAAGACGACGGCTACTTTACGCACCCAGCTTGTACACCCTAAGGATAGGGTTGGCTATCTCGATAAAAAAGAAGTCGTCTATAAGATCCCATGCGATGCCTGTGATGCCGTATATTGTGGCTAAACGGGAAAATTTGCCCCTACACGCATCCACGAACATCAACTTGCAGTAAAGCGGCGAGACCACTTGTCTCAAATGGCCATCCACACTCTTGATACTGGGCACAATTTCGCATGGGACAAAACTCGCATCGTCGGAGTTTGCCCACCTAAAAAGAGCCGAGAGTTTATTGAACCCATGCAGTCCGATGAGTCCTGCATCAACAGGCATATCGAGTTAGATGCCACGTACAAAAATCTCCGAGAAAAGTGGAAGAGACGAAAGCCGATCAATACGGACTGACACATACGACGGCAGCTTACTAGCTGAGGCACCAAATGAGTATTGATTTTGTAGCACGTTTGAAATTTTAATTGTTTTCTGCACATTTACTCTAGTCTGACGACAACACGGGGAACCAACGTCGAAAATTTACTCAATAAAGTTTTCTCTCTTTCCCAAAGAACTTATAAGATGTCCAAATATATATGCATAGATAGGCGAAACACGTGTCTCGGCTTTTGGCTAGCACCCATGTTGGGAGTGTGGTATAGCACGTTTGCCATGTAAAACCCATACTACTAACAGTACTACTCGTTTGTAGAATAGGCATTACGTGGCTGTTTTACGGAATTCGATTTTCTTCGACCCAAAGTTTCATCGTAATTCCGGGTCCAACCCTAAAAAACCATGTTCCTGACAATTAACTTCATGTCCAGCGCTTAATAATTTCTGTAATTATTAGCTTGATTACGCTCTCGGCTCACATACCAGAAACCGCATAGTGAACGCTGGGGAACCCACTGAAGAGCCGAACCCCTGACTGTTGAGTGCTAGTTGTGGGCGCCAAAAACAACCTGAGGAGAGCCGCGGTAGTGAGTAAAGGATGATTTATATGTAGCAAAAATAGACTGTCGATAGGACATAAAAATAACGAAGGCAGAAAAAAACAAAAAAAATTTAAAGCAAGTTCCGTCATTTCTCCGAAGATTCCCTTCCTAGAGAGGTTTTCCTGGCCTTGTGATGGTGATGTTAGATGGCACTGCTACGGCTCCGTCTATATCTAGAAATAGTTTTTTGGGGATCATTTTGAAATTAGAATCTTTACCGCGTTGCTTCGTAGATCGAAGACGTCCGACGCCAACGCCCGGAATAAATAAATCGGAGCAAGTGACGACGATATGAGAAGTCTGGGAAGGGAAAAAGTCTCAATAAAAACCTAGATACGACACAAATTGATAGCTACTCAGAGTAAAATAGGCTCGACATTTAATTGAGGAATTAAGTATCAATTCTAAAAAGGACGATTGTAGGATGTCACGCAAGCTGCAGTATCCTACAGTAATGCATTCCAGAACCAGAACTCAGAGAGATAAGGTCAGCAAGGTAGTCATGATTAAGCCGGAGAACCCAATCAACCTAGGCCGCACGCACATGAAGTTCAGGCTAACGATCGGGCAGTATACGATCCGCGACCCCAACGCTTGAACGAAGTTAGCTGTTCAGGCACACTGAAGCAAACAAGCTCCGTATGGGTGGCAGAGATCATAAACAGGTTATGAAATACCAGGCCGAAGTTATAATAAATCTGCAGCGGCAGATAATGACAAGCGGAGAGACATGGGTAAACTTCGGTTCGACAAAGTGCTCATGACAAATTTGCTAGACCCCGCCAATGGACAATCTGCACCGTGCGATGATAGTTCGACCGTCGTTGCCGACGATGACCACCGTGTGGTCTACAGGAAGGTTGAGCAAGCACGGTGAATTGCGTGTGAATTAGTTTATAATGAGAGTGGGCTTGCGTAGCACCTACTGCACTCCCCTTTGGAACTGGACCCCGTGTCCAGACCGAGTTAAGAAAACCGGAAGTGGGGAGGGAGCAGGTGGATGGCGCGGCCGAACCTGCATCTTTGCGCTCTACTCGCACTCCCTGGTTCACAACAAGTACGTGACCAGGATTTTGACCGATAACAACTACAACAGAAAGGGCGTGGATGACTGGGCAGTCACGCACACGGCCTGTAGACCCAACGGGGGCGCAAGCGCATCTACCGCCAGAGAACCAGGCGCCGGAAAACTGCCGGCGCACACCAGACTGCGAGGGCCATGGTTTGCTGGTACTGGCATAGCAAACGCTCACAAACCTTGGGACCCAGAGGAGTGAGACAGCCCTGAATTTACCTGAGCTATCATCCTTCAAAGGCTGCGTAACCAGTCAGTCAGGACTGAAAAGCACTACCCATTAAGTAACACACACTCCTCACATGCATGAGAGTGCTAGAGGTCACTTTAAAAAGGAGCCGTGACAGCCTTGCTTTCAGCCCACCAGTTTACCATTCTACACTAACGCTCACACAACTGGGCAGACTGCGCGGACCGAATTGAGGCGTCAGTCTCCCAAGCCACGGCGTTTGGCGCACCGTGATAGTCTCAGGCTCGGATCACACATGCAGCAGAGGAGCAGCATGCAGATGGCGTCGAGAAGCACACTTGCGTGTGGCGTAGCAATCGAGGGCTTGCAGTGGTGATATTGTTGTGCGATGCGATTGTTGTTGGGGGATATGTGATGTGGCCGGCAGTTGTCTACCGCCCGTTTTCGTGAATACGCAGGCGACCTAATAAGCCGTGTACGAGCGCATGTTTGTGCTTCTGGTTACGGCTGCTGGTCAGGATTATGATCGGCTGAATGAAGGCAGAATATGCCTGAAGGACACAAGGACGTGAACTGACACAAGGCGTCGTCTCAGTTTATTATTGAGAATGTTATGAGCAGGACACGAGAGAAAGCACTTCCGAAAAGTGCCGACCAAAACATCTTCAAGTCGCCATAAGCAAATAGTGTCATGTGCACGCTCGCAAAGTCGGAAAATTTTCAACTTTACCTTGTAGCTCAACAGAAAATCGGTATACACCCTCATGTTAAAAATCATGGCATTTCTGGAGACAGACTATGAGGAACGAAAAAATTGCACGATCAGAAATCTCTCTGAGACGCGGCTTTTGCCTGGTTATGCTGAAAATCCAAGCCAATTAGACATCTGAAGCTAGAAACGTATTCTGCCACAAAGTGCTGTCAAATATGCAGTTAGACCTTTAACTTTGTCAGAATTACTTTCCCAACCCATGGCCATGGGCAGTCCTTCAATGCAGACAGCGTCTTCTCATTCGAAAATGAGCTTCTTTTTACCAGTAGTTATGCCTGATGGTTCATAATATCGTACTGATAGGCTTGAGAAGTGCAAGGACAAATTTCGAAATCGCACACCCTCAGCCTCCATGAACTTCAAAGTTCGGGCAAGACCGGCCCAATGGTATGGGCCTTCATGTTTTCGTTCGGACGTCCGCACTTCATTTTCAAAACCATCAGTTAGCTTCACGTCAGCAGCTTAGCACGGATAAAGCAAGTAGACCAGTCAAAAAGGAAACCAGGATTCACCGACGAGTTGTCCGACCAAAAATAAAGCATCATCAGGTAGGATATGCAAGGAGTTAGATGTTATCAACGGCGAATAGACCGGAACTGGCCATTCATTCATCCCATGTATTTGTTGGCACTAATCCGATGTTTGTGCTCTATAGGGTTTAAGTAGCTATTACTAGGTGACCTTTGTAATAAAGGTGGCTTGGAACGGTGGAGAGTGCTTAAAGACCCAGACGTCAGGACGACTCCCTCATTTTTTGACGACAGTAGTCTGGGAGAAACTGGTGCGAGAGGTCAACTCACAAGGCCCGCTGTGAAGGAAGGACTTTTGGAATAAATTCAAGACATAACATTTTACCAACTGACTCTCGTTTCTTACTCCTTGAGAATGCCCACTACCGATATGCGGCACGAACGTTTCTTCGAATGCGCCCACAGGAAAGTGTTTTTGCCTGCAGCAATATCACGTTGGTTCGTCTGTAAGCTCCACTTAAAACTACTTAGGGCGACTGCACATGATTGATAAAGTGCCTGTTGGACATGAAATATGTGAATAAGTAACGGAAATGGCAATCGATATGGCGTAGTCCGGCAGTTGGGTTAACACATTTGCAGCAGGTACGGATTTTGTAGTCTTATTAGGTACAGAAAAGGATGCTAGTCCCAGAAGTCGTAGAAAGGTACTAAAATCCCCTGCTCGACGATGGTTGGGATGAAGTGAGCGCAGGAAGTCCAGCCTTTATTGTTATAGGGGAAAAGTACTTGAATCATTTGAAAACAAGCACGGAACATTGTAGGCAGAATGGCATTACCGACAAAGACAAGGGAGACTGGAATGGCCATTTCTGGCTTATTAGCCATCGTCAGCCAGCCATACCCAAGCCCGAAGTGTGGAACACCCGAGCCTCGAACTCGCGACCTATTGGTTTAGAAGTCAACGCCTCTACTCACAGGACCACGAGCCCGTTGCCCTGTCGGAACATTGTCTTTACAACTTCTTTAGGTAAAGAGCCCCTTGAGTTGTTTTGCAATAATTTTGGAATGCCTACTATCAAAAAACTGCGCGAAGGACAACTTGAATGCAAAAAGCGGCTTTGCCAGGAACCCATTATTGTTGTCCGCAGCCACCTAGACGGGCCACACGTGATTACCCTGTTCGACTGATCCGTCAACAGGACATGGTGGGAAAAATATCAGAATGGTTAAGAAGAACGTGGAAACTGGTTAGAAGTCCCCTCGACAATCTGTCAAAATGTAGGCATAATTATGTCAAGACAAGAAACTACTCGTCGTTAAACTCGACAGAGATTCTGGTCGCGCTCTGATAAATGATAGTGGTTACGTTTTAAAAATCGAATCAATCCCGACCGATGACAGGGAGGCAAAATAAGGATCAAACTGAGAGCATTGATTTCCAACTCCTAAAATGTCTTCGCAAACTGAAATACCAAGGTTGCCTTATTGATAAGGAGTTCGGGGCTCTTAAACCCACAGGCAAAATACCTCTCAAGGCTACATGGTTTCCCAAAGATTCACAAACCAGATTTCCCGATGCGGCCGATATTAGACTCAGATTCAATGGCCGATTTTACCGCCAGATGGGTGGCCTAGAGACAGGACCACCCCTTGAACCTCTACTAGCTCATGCCTTCATAAGGGAAAGTGGAGAAAAATCAGCCCTGTCCAGTTAGAAACGACCTTTCTTCCTATGCTGGACATGTTCATGCCATTTTTACAATAGCGCATGAAAAGCTTGATCTGAGAATCCTCTTGGATAGTGAATCAGGTGTACTTAGTGTTAGCCCTCACTTTGGAAAAGGGATGGAGAGTGTCTCGCTTTTCTGGGCGTCCTACTTAGTAGAACGCCTGATGGAACTACTGGAAAAATATATTTCCTAAGAAAAAAAGTAGGCAGGACAATATACAAATTTCTACAGATTCTTCCCGCTAAGTCAGAAACGAAGATTAGTGTGCCTTCCTACCAACCGAGCTAGGTGAATATGTACTCCAGATACGCTGAAGAACAAAATCGCCCTTATGCAGAACACGGCGAGAAACCGCCCTTCCCGAAAAGTTCATCTGAGAATGTTTTCCACAATCGGATGTGTCGACGGTTGAGAAGAAGGAGTTATTTCTCACACTGCCATTTCCAGGGGTTCTGGCGAGCGAATCTCTACACTGCCGACTAAACTCTGCTACCACGCGCACCCACACAGCCGTTTAAGTGACACTAGTTTCCTCAAGCACTCTACTCCTTGGCCTTGAAGACAGTGATAGACTGCTTTTTCAGACCTCTTAAATGCGCATATATGTCTTCACTTGCTCCTGTGGACCAGGTCATGCTAGTCGAACAAGTAGGTGCCTATCCAGGCGGATGCGAGAGCACGAAGCTGTAGAAAAGTCAGCCTCTAGCGCCATTATGGCTCACTTGACTGACAGAGGCCGCCGGGTAGACGCCAACCAAGCATCCCGAGTAATGTGTAAAGCGGCAGCGGGACACTCCAAGCCCCTGCGCCAGCGGGTACGTGCGAGGGCAGAGGCAGTGGCCATACGGTTATCTAATCCAACCCTTTGCTTGTATAAGGCGTTTTTACTGGTCCTAAGGTTCCCCTAGGCAGAGATAAACGCAGTATGTGTGTTTACACCCACCATGTCGCGTTACAGTGAAGAAACGGAGACATAGCTAATCGTTAGATACCTTCCCCTCTTAAGCCGCTGACAGAACTGGACTATACCTCCTGACCTCTGAACGCCCTCAACTCTCCCCCTCCCTATACTCACTGTTGAAACTTTTGCTAGTCTACCCTCCCTTACATTACTGTACAGGCTTGATAGTGAATAAACAAAAACGCAAGTTTGCCGAACTTGACTTCTTAAGAGATATTATCAGTCAACAGCATCAAGAGCAACCGATACGGAAAGTCATAAAAGAAATATTTTGTTCGGTCATCGTATTTTGATTGCCGTCCCCTCGAGAAACACCAGTTGCTCACTCCATCGAAGGCGGAGAGCTGCAGGTGAGTGGTGGCTGCTTTTGAAGTTAAGGCTCCTCGTCCAACTAGCACTACTTTTCCGAGTGGATTCAAACAAGCAGTGAGTAACGCCCATGGCGAAGTCTTACATTTTATTTGTGAGAATCTGGAAGTCGCTAACCTCGACGCCCACCGCGTGTCCAACGGAGTGGGCGCAGCACCGGCGACTTGAACGCGAGGCGGAGGCGAGTGCAGCGGCTGACAGCCCGCCCGCATGTGCCACACAGGATCTGGCTCCCGCACAATGTACCGGGTATCCACAGAATAGACGGCGGCTAGGATTTCACGCTCGTGGAAGTGGCAATGAGACCACAGTACTGTTATGTACGTATTTATGTGCAAAATCCCGGTCACTTGTACGCGGTGGACGAGGGGGTGTAGTGGTACGCCTAATTGCGGGTCCGGCAGCGCCACCCACCTGCGTCCTCCCTCACTTCCGGTCTTCTTGATTATGTTTTGACGCTGGGCCCACGTGGGGCAGGAGGAGAGAATGTGGTAGATGTTGTGAAAGTCTACTATAGCCATAAACTACTTCATGCGAAAGTCACCGTGCCTGCCTCACCTTGCTGTGGAACACACGGTCGACATAGTCGAAGCCAACGGTCGAACTGTCATGTTAAATAGAAGTCTAGTTTTAGGCAGGACGTGGACTGAGCGCGGCAGAAAGCATGAGGGCAAGGTCTTATGAGACACGGCGAGTTATAGGGCATGGGGAAATGTCATAGGCCGGAGAGTGGCCAATCGGCAGATAGTTTTGAATATACGTCCGTGACCTTGACTGTTAGCTTGTCACGCGCACGCGGCATGTCAGGACAATAGGAGCGGGAGACAGTGCATTTATAAAGGAGACATTGAGCCAGCCAGTCACTCCACATATACATACAGTGCAGACCACGAGGCCGAGAGTTGTGAGGTGGTTTCGTGCGTGGTGTATAGCCCGGTGAGACGAGGCGTGGTGATAACGCAAGATCCGTGGTGTTATACCACAGGTTTTTATGAAGACGCATTCGGGAAACGGGCCCATATGATGATAGAATGTCCTTGGGAGGTGTTGGCAGGTGAAATAATTGAGACGGGTGTGTATTGGGGCTCCCGGCACTGGCGCGTCAGTCTCCGTGCGATGAACTCAAAACTGGTCAACCAGGTAGATGTGTGATGCTGATGCACGGTGGCAGTAAGGACAGGGTGGAATTGTAGTTAGTGGACTGACGGTGCGGCATTTTTATTTGTGGTGGTGAAGCCAACAGCAGCTACCAAACTGTCCTGTTCACAGTTCCACCACGCATGCACAGAGAGTGAAATTATGGCGCGCTGCGTGGATACAAGGTCGCATGTGTGCGTGGCACGCCCAGACGAGCTGTCTAACTCTATTAGACACTGCGTCCAATCGCCGCATCAGCTGACTGAGTTGCTCAGACAGTGGATTGGCTGTCGAGAGGAGAATGAGAGAGTGAGGTAGTCTGCGAACTGAAACCCCACAGCACCCAGCGCATTTTCCTGACTACAAACAATCTGACACATTTTTAAACTACCACTTTCCATTAACCTACCCCAGCGTAAACTAAATATAAACCAGAAGTTGAAATAATTGAACATACTGAAATCGACAACTCGAACCCGTTTCCACGTACTGCCGATGAGATCTGTTCGTGTTTTACCATAACGCGGACGGTCGCAAGAGGGAGGCTGGGTTGGAAAAACGTCCGCAGTACAGGAAATCGTCCATCGGAAGAAATCCCAAACATGTGCTATTAGATGCAGGTCAGAAGACCCATCCGGTCATGGGAGGCATCGGATGCTAGGAGGGGTCCTGAAACATTCCACGGGGTGGTGTCGATGACCTGCTGTACTGTCATCTCGAAAACCGATCCTGTCAGGCTTGGGGGTATTGACAGTGGATGCGATTGTAGCATTTCCAGCAAGCGCAAACCATCAAAGCTCTCTTCAGGGAGAACCAGACTGCTCTTTCATGAATTTCAGACGGTTGCTCAAAAATGGATAGAACCTTCTTCACTCTGAATAGTCAAGGTACTCATTCCACCTTGGAATCTTTGGCTCCTTCATATATAGCTCCGGAGTTGCCGTTAATTCTTATCAATCGGAACCGTAACCCATCGGTTCAAATAACTAACAAATTAATGAAAGCGCCGCATAGCCCAATTCCAGCGAACTCGCTTATGACGGTCCCGACCTTGAGGCGCCATTGTTATCATCCGAAATTTGCACGCGGCAGGCAACCACGAGGCCATAAAACGGTGGCGTGTGCGCGAGTCGGCAATCGACACGTTACCTGGTCTTATGTGAAATCCCAGTTCCGACAATCAGTGAAGGGTCTGCCCACGCTAATGCTGGGGGATCAGCCAATGGGAATACGTAGATCAGATGGCGACGCAGATCTTACGTGCGGAGCCGTAGAAAAGAGGATTGTGAAACCTGTGTACGCGCAATGAGTGTCACAGTAAAGCTGTTCGCTGTGTCATCGCTGTCTGTCTTCTACTCCACATAACAAATGGCGACACGCCATTGAGGGGCATTAACTTCTATCCAACCACGGCAGATTCAGCGACTTTTCAATCTACAAACCGTATTTAATCAAAGTCCTTTTCACAGTACGGAGAAACACTTGAAATCCATCTTGTTTCCTAAAACTGAAAGGGATACGAACCGATTACAATGCATACATCCAAGCAAGCCACGATGATCTCATATCGCAGGACGAGCGTTAGCTGGAATCCATTAACAGTCACCCGTTGCTCAACATCGTCTCAGCCATTGAAAAACAGTGGAACGAAGTTCATGCAAATGTTTGGCTATGTAATGCTCCGGTTTACTTGCTTTCAAGGACCTGATTGAGTGCCGCGCTCTCTCCTGGTGGACAGCCTACCGACTTTAAATATTTGAGTAGTTGGTGGGACTCTTAGTTGGAACGTACGCTAAAGTAGGCCCAGTTAGCTGTCGTGAGCACAACGCACTCGTTCATCCCCTTATATCGAACACAGGCGTACCTATATAGTACACCGGGCAATTGAGAGAGGGGATCCATTTATGGTCGTGAACGTTTCCCATATATGCTCTTCGGGCCAGCAGTTATACAGTGCATATGAGTAAGCTTACAAGAGGCGACATAGCTCGCTTGCAATGAGCAGTTCAAAAAGTTTACGTTCGGGATAGGCGAAGAATGGGAATCCGTACTGATATGCCATGAACTATTATGAATGAAGAGCAATTACCCTGCGTTCAGGTAAGTGCTGGCGTTCGACCTTGAATTACACCCTCTGAATGAGGCTCTTAAAAGCGGCTGTGGTGCGCTCAAGCGTCGCCTTTTGTAAGGTTGATAGTTAGAGAGGCTGTCACCAAAAACAAAAGCCCGTGTTAAACTGTCGGGTTTATGCACACGGGAAACTAGTAAAGAGAAAGGTAACTCTGGCCTCTTCCCGGGTACTGTTCTCTGCAACCCCAGTTCTATGACGGACAGACAATGACAAACTGACAGTTCAGATGACCTGCACGCGGACTTCGTCCTTCGCATGCTTCTGCGAAGTAGGCCAACTTGATTAAATTGGGGGTAGAAAGCACCCCGCCTCTCCCCCAGCGTCAGGGAAAATAAGAGGACAAACAGCTCAACCGCCTGGCGGGTCACGGCCAGCATGTGTGAGTACAAATGAAACCTTTGCGAGTGCTGCCAAAATAGCAGAAGTAGTCATGGAGTAGCTTGTTAGCAACGATGAGAGGGTCGAACAACGTGTCTCACTGTGCGCATAAGAATCTCACGCAGAAAACTCGATTAAGATGATCCACAGCCAATAAATCGAAAGCCCACATTTACTTGGACGCAGGATAATTGCTCATGGTATATCAGCATGTGTTGCCATTCCTCTTCTTCCTCCTTTTCTTCTTCTCACACCCCCAGCGGAAGCCGTCTGAACTGCGCATATCAGGAAAACTAAGTCACCGCCTGTAAGCCTACTCATGTGTGCTACTTAACTGTACCAGACTGACGGGGATTTGCCGAATGTGTCCTTCTGAAGGAAATTGAATTCAACACTAAAGGTCACTAAGCGTAGCGAACCAGTCTTATTCAAAGGGCGGAACACAAGTAGCTTTATGCAATAGAGGCATTGGAAGAGGGCCAATTCACCAGAAAGAATAAAACGCCTACGGCAGAAAGATAAACGGAGACGAGACCGACCAACGGAAAGAATAGCGGAAAATAGCTCGTTTTAGTAAAAAAAGAGCGTGGAAATGCCGACTGAACCGCATAATCAGCGTCGTGGGGTCCGGCCGCGAATAGGGTGCATTCGCATGTCTGAGATCTCAGCTAAAATCCCTGACGAAGGAGTAACCACAGTCGCTTGTTTGAGCCGGCGATCTGGAAGGCACGAAATAGAGCACCAGACGGTAAAAAAACCTGCAGTGATAGCCGGATTCGGAGTAATGATGACGATGAGGAATGAAGGAAAAGCGGCAGGACCAAGAAGCTCCCATGAAAGAAATAAAGGGTGGTGATTGTACCGGTGGAAAGCGCATGCAAAATGGATGCCCAAGCGTGCTAGCATGCAAAGAAGATGCGGCCGAACGGCAATCAGCTACATGCCTCTAAACATATACAAGACGGGTATCAAAGGCGTCCGTGCAGGGAGTGAATGAGGTCGGAAGAAAAAAAAGACGCGATCGCCGAAACAAGGAGTTTATTGGCCTGAGGTTTCGCATTCTCACTCGAACCCCTTAACAGAGGCAGTCACAGAAAAGCAAACGTGCCAGCCCAGTGCGTGGTAACAGTAATTTGGACCGAAAAAAAACAAGGCAGCTAGAAACACCGACAAAACCGCCAACAAACTTACTCCTAAGGAATTTCAATCCAACGTGTACGCAGATCCCTGTGAGGCAGATTATGAGACCAATCTTGTTGAGGGGGCTGGAGACATCGCCGTTGACAGTAGCCGCCAAGTACAGGGTGATGAGCTCCTAGATGAAAAAAGCTTCGTCGCTCAGCTGTGGGAGATCAAATGATAAATGTACCACTGCCAACAGCAGCGCAACACGCCCTCGTGGGGGCGCACAAATATGACATTGCTAATAAAAAAGAACACGCGGTTGTTATGGGCACGGGCAATCACTGACCGAATCCACGCCTTGGCGGGAACATGAAGTCGCAAAAATCTGACAGTTAAATCAACCTGGGCTAGGAGGTTCGGAAAACACGACGACCGGAAAAAGTCGAACAGGCTAAGAGACCGAGGCGAAGTTGCTGTTGGTGGGGGACTCAAGCAAACAAAATACGTAACAATGTGATATGCAAGATCAGACAGAAACCTGCAAGCAGGAATAGTGTCCTAAACGAATTGCAGAATGGCCTCACAAATGTTCTTTTTTCCAACTTTATACTTTATTTACTCGGCATGAAGGGCGGCAATGAATAGAAAGCGAAAAAATAGCACGTGACAATGGCCACAGTACATACGAAGGAACAAAGAAACTACATATAGGTTCTACATGTAGGTAAGAATGAACCACGTGTGGTGCAAATGTCTATAGGGGCAAGTCTGGAAAAATATTTCCAAGCATGCGGAAATAGAGGTTAAATAAAACCCCAATGTCCGAAGGGCAGAGAGCCAGATGAAAGTCGAGCAAGGATGAAGTTTACTAAAGGAACGTCCCGCTAATTTGTTACTGCAGTAACTTTTGTTGACCCAAATTTGTTCCTCCTTCGAAGATCTTCGTGAGCGGGTTTTTTTTAATGTCGTCTAGGTGAAGCCCATTAAAAAGCGCAAAGAATATGAAGACGAAAAACTTGGCACCAAATATTTCGTAAACGGCGGGAGAATCAGACGTTGTTGATCTTCTAGTCCTCTAGCACTCGATCGAAGGACCTCTTGGAGTTAGTCTTGAGAAATTTGCGAATAAGAAAGATTTAAAAACGTCATGGTTGAGAACGGCTTGGAACTGTTGGTGAAGAGTCATGCTCAGTGCCGGGAAAAATAACTCATGTGAAATTATAACTGTCGATAGAGTCAAAAATTTTCCGGATGCAGAGAAATCAATGAAGTTAGGATCAGTTCCTCAGAAGTCGATAGCAGAACGAAGGGTAACTACTTTCTCAACCTCTGTCGAAATGTTAGTTACCGCATTTATAACGGGTATAACAGCAGTCGCCCAAAAATTTCAATCCTCATAAGAATAGCAACAAAACAGAACATTGTTAGCTACGGCGGAGGCGGCTGCAATCAGGCTATGCGGACCGGCCCTATGCGAACAGAGGCCCCACAATGGCCAAGAGTCAAGGCCACCAAGCCAGCCACCCGCATGTAATTACCTTCGCCGGGACCCACCTTCTCCCTGGCGCTGACTGGGATTGTGGTGTTTCACTCTCCCCCTCCCCTCCCCAAACACGAGCTACAGCATAATTATCTACTTGTCTATATCTTTTCATTCATTACTTCAATAGCCATATAAATGTACAGGCCTGAAGAGAATTTATCGAAAGCAGACGTATGCTCGCCAAATTGCCTTTTGAATGAAACTGAACATTGTTGCTGCTGATATCAAGCTCGTGCTAACTTCTGCCGCAATCAACAGTTCCAATAGGGCTTCAGTGATCACAGTTTTAATAGCTGTTGGTATGACCATAAACTTGAGATTTAGTGGATAGGCGGCAGCTACGGCTACTTGTCGGATGTTCATAATACATTCCAAGTCCACGTAGCATCCGGATGTAATATTGAGTCAGTAGGAAGAGACCTCCAAATAACCTTGAAAATGCCGGCAACGGCGAGCGTTAGGCTGGATGAGTGACAGACGACAAAATATTCCGAGCACTCCAGCCCAAAAGCCAACAGTGCGCCACAGAGGAAAAGGCCCAGCGTTCGAAAGAGTGGGAGGTAGGCTTCAGTCCGGAATAGGAGCGGTGATGTTAGAAGTTCCATAACTGAAAGTGGGGAGGGGGAGAGGGAGACATCAGCAAACGAAGGGTTTGTGAAACGGAAAAGGGCGGGATACTGTAGAAGAAATGAAAGGCTTCAGAGACTACAGTCACAAAAGAAGAAAACACAACAATACTAGGACACAGTAACACCTGGAACGGCTGTGATCATGCCTGATGTAACCAGCGTCAACGATGCTCCGAGCTGTACTCCTTCATGTACGACAATCTGAGAAGGCAGATCTGAAAGGACCGGCCTATTCTCTCCTCGAGGAAAGAATGCCGAAGATCAAGGGATTATCTCCTAGTCTTGGGGAATTGTGCCCGGTCAGGTATCGAGCTGACCTCTTCGTTCAATACAGTGTGAAAACAGAGTCACACTAATGGTAGAAGTACTAAATTTATAAGGGTTATGACGAAGAACATGACCAACCCACCTCAGCTATCTTCCCTGGCTGACTAAGGATATTTTTTGCGACGTCGTCGCACGAAATGCAGACTGTCACAGCCGATACTATGCATTCACCCGAAGGAGGATTCTCCGACAAAGTTGGACAAACACCTCCAGTTTTTGCTCGACCTTCATGCGCACAACGCAGCAACTGTTCAGGAAAAATGAAGGAACGGGTGCCCGCGTCTCTATAAGGGGGCGGAGATATCGCGACGGAAGCATAAATACGTCGTACAATCAGCGAACGCTGTCGGCTGCATCGATTCTGGCAACCATTTCGTCTTCACTCTATCTATTTGGGAGCAACTTTACCCCAAGATATTTAAAACTATATCACCTTCCAGGATAACAGACAGGTGTCTTCTCCTGATAAGACATTTGGCGCGAAACCACCCTGATCTTTGTAACATTGAAAGGCCAGCCAGCAGATCAAGTGACATTATTCACCTGAAAGTACATTCCAAAGGTCACCACTGACAGGGCGATATCGTCAGCGTAGTCGCGGTCAGTCAGCTGGCGTGCAGTCGCAAGTCCGACACCATCCAAATCGCATAAGGCCCTTCCGAGAGCCCAGCCAATGGTGTAGTTGAACAAGATGGGCGGCAGAAGACAACCTTATCGAAGGTCAGGTCGAATAGCAAACAACTGCAAGATATTGTTGTGCACCAGAGGTCGCGTTGTGGTGACGGAGTAGCAGGCCCTGACTACCGCGATGATTGTTGCCAGCATGGCTTCCAGCACTTGTTATCGACTACAATGACTCGTAATGGGCAAGATCGAGAGCTGGTGCGAAATCACCCATGCGCACGGACGTCAGTTATCAGTAGCCACAGCGGAGTCCACGAATACGCTGCAGTGCAAATACTTGGTAGAACAGTCGTGTCTCGATAGTAACCCCACCGGGCTGACCTTGTCCTCCGGTGACGCACATGTCAAAATCGATTGAGAAGAAGGATTGGTAGTCCCTGTGCCACCGTGTCGACGTGGCCGACACCGCAGCTATTCTCGCACACCTTAAATACAAGCACAGGGACGGCTGGAGCTCAGTAATCAGTAAAGATCGCATCTTTTTACGCTTGCTCAATTAACTCACGAAGAACGTGAGTCAGTACCATCACAAGACTTGCAGACGTCAACGAAAAGACTGCTTTCTCTCGGCTCTTTTCAGCTGTCTTGCTACGGCATCCCATCGACTTACCTCTCAGAAGTCTAACCAGACTACATAAGTTGAAAAGGAGCAAAATTCTGCTGGAGAGGAGAAGAGGGTCATAGGAAGACACTTAAAATGCTCATGTCGGTGCTCGACTCTAGCTGAGTTGTCAACAGTGATTAGGCTACACATCGCGGTCAGTCAGTGCAGAGACCTTACAACTTGGTAAATAATTTGACCTTCGAGTGTCAACGGAATTTGGGGCCTGCTTCGTGGGGGTCGCAACTTCAGCTCGACAGTTTTTCTCAGTCGATTTTATTGTCATTTTTCAGGGGTGGAAGGAGGAGTCGTCCCTACGGTAAGACAACTGTAAAGTCCCTAAGCTGGCCCAGTCGGTGGAGCGTAATGCGTAAGTCCCAAAATTAAGTCAGCTGTTTCGCGCAATGGGGAATTCAGTGGTGACTATTTGCTACTACCTCCATCTTGATTCTAGTTGGAAAGCGATTTGAACTTCTATCCACAGGACCTCGGCAGTGCCGGATTGTTGTAATTTCAGGACATCAAGGCGTTTCGCATGAGGAATTTTGGACGGATAGAGGTGGACTTTCAGGCCAGTGTGAAGGAAAACAAGGTCTCACCAAAACGCTGTCAGTTTCGGAACCATGTATCGATTTGGCATCAAAAACTAACTTAACACACGTTAATCGAGTGCCCGTAAAGTACGTAAGCTAGCCAGCAACTGACTGGCATTCAAATAGGTCATGCATAGTTACCTTGCTCTGCTAGGGCGATCATCACACCGTGTCTACCAGAAGAGTTGCGTCGGCGGCTGTGGTATAGGGTGGAGTGAGAGTTGGCACCTGGGATATTAATTTTCCGTGTGCCTCAGTCGGAAATTCAGACGTCAGACAGGCAGCAGACACACATGTCGTACTGATGAAGATTGGGCGCCATTAAACTCTTAGTTGCAGGACCCAGAAACGTTTGGGCATTTCAGCATCCGATAAAGAAAGTCCGTTTTTAGTCAAATAGTCCGACTCTCATACTTTTTTGCCAGTACCAGGGTTGCAAAGAGCGTTGGTCCCCACAGACGCCGTGGGACGAATCGCAATACTTTGGTCGTATAGTGCACGTGGTTTCTAGTGGATTTCGAGTACAGACAGGTCCCCAATAGTCGTCTAGCTCGTTTTTTAGAGGCTGTCTTCGCCAGCACTTCGACTCAAGAACCTAAGCCCAACGCGGCGGTGTCAAGCAAACTTTTTAAATTGCAGTTCATGATCGTCATGACACTGTCGCCATCGGGCTTTGCGACACTATCAGGCAGTCGGCGTGTCATACCTCAGCCCTCTACGTACTGCTAGCGCTGTGCTTGCCGGCCTGCGGTTTTCAGCTCTCAGATCCCTAAACGCTTCAGGTAACTTGCAGTAAGACTATCTGAAAAACCCGTCCTTTCAGTACGACTGTTTTTTTCTGAGTAACGATGAAAATCGTGCCCGAAAAGATTCTTCCGGTCTATGTGTTAATTTCCACAAGTCCTTTTCGGTGGTGGAAACTGCCGTACTCATCTAACGTCCTCCTCAAAGTTTCCTTGAGTCTCTTTCTTTAGCAATTACAAAGGATTACCTGGATTTGATTGTAATGCTGATTATCCCAAGATATTCCGAACTCGCCAAAATGCCGGATTTTGAATGCGCTTCCTTTCGGCCGCTTGCAGTGGCCACGTTCAGCAAAAACGACTGCTTAAGTGGTAGGCATTTTTTCATATATTTTCGATGCCCTTAAACATTCAAATATATTTTGTAGGAAACATGCATAGGACATAGTTTTTTGTAGCCATTACGCAGCGAATCACGTCTTCTTCAAATTCTATACTCGAAGAAATAGTACCTTTCAGTTTTAGAGAGAGAGAGAGGAAATGCGCTTTATTTTGAAATCGTAAGTTCAAAATTTTCAGCAAAAAATTGGCAAATTCCAGAATAATTCGGAACCTGAATTTACGTTGCCTCTTAGTTTCGCGCCTATAAAAGGCAAGCAGTATACTTTCCATGTATGGGAAATCATAAATGTCTCTACGCCATTACGAAAATATCATTCGGGACTCACAAAACTTTGCAATGAATACAACAACGTTGCATACTTTATAAGGAGAATTACTAAACGGCCTCTAAAGAACTCAAAACTGCAAACCGAAAATCACCATTGCGTTGAGTATACAATCGGAACATGACGTAATTTACCCCAAACGTGTACAAAAAGAGATATTTTGGGCAAGTTTTCTGTAAAATATGCTAAAATTTATAACGGCACCGCAATCCAGTAGGAGAATGTATACTACATGAGGGCCCAGTTTTATTGAATTTAGTTTTCGTAAGAGGCCGGAAAAAAGCGCAGTTAAAAGCCGGCATCTTTTCGAGGTTAAAATACACTGGGATTATGCTGCACAATAATCAGCGCTACAACCTAACCCAAGCAATTCATTGTAGTCGAAAACACATTTCAGAACTACAGTTAACATTTCACAAGATACGCCAACTACTTTATATGAAGTCTACTGTACGAGATATCGATGGATTCCTCGTAATGTGATTTTGAAGCATCAGAGCTAAAGCGGAGAGCAGTGTCAGGTTTTTCCTCTACATACGACACTTTAGTTTCATCTTTAACAGGAGGCAAACACCACCCACGCTAGTCAGAGGCTTAAACTGGTTCATATTTGGCCTAACATGTTTAAACACGTCAATAAGTCACGCGTTTAACTGGTAGTGAAGGAAAACAGGGTAAACAAGTAAGCAGACCATCAAGTTTTCAGCAAAATGACACCGGGAGACGGCTAGAGGTTAGATTTCTTATTACAAATAGGGGAAACTGTATGATATTTACTTTTTTGCTATGTGACCAACTAGTTTCACAATGGAAAGTCTCACTAGTGTATTGAAATGGTCTGTCCATCGCGGTCACTTCAACTTACTTTCGAAGTAGAAAGACAGTGGTAGGAGCGTCAACGCCATCCATGGCTGCGTGTGGTAGATGACATCGAATGGGTTGCCCAGGCCTATATAGGCATATAAACAAGCTAATGTAGAATAAGACTATAAAAGATAACAGTGACGAAAATAGTATTCACAAAAGGCATAGAAAAAAGGGAAATGCAGTTGTGAATAAGTTGTGTGCTAGGACAGGGCCAGTGAAACCAGAGGTTTTAGCACACCTAACGAGGGAGCGATATTCAATAGTGGTACATTCTGGACAGCCAGCAGGAGGGACGTTCTTCTTCTAGCTATATTCAAGCAACCTATAAAGTAGTGGTTTACCAGTGATACAAGAGGCAAAATGTTGCTAAACTAGTCGACATGACGGATTAGGTACTAACAAAAAGTTTCGACGAAAGCTAGAATACCTAAAAGCGGTTGAAAGCACTCGCAATCGAAGCGGTAGTGTAACCATTCCTAAGGATGAACGTCTTGGGAGGATGGGAGCATGACCAGCCGGTAATGTCCCATCTGAGACACCCGCATGTGTTGATACGCCCCAAGTCAGGAGATCCCCCGTAAAATACTTTATATAGTGGCGAAAATAAAGTATATAGGGTCCAAGAACCACCAAAGGATTCTGGTGGGACGAGAGGAGACAAATGTTGAATTAGGACCCCCAACATCGTCCAAAAGGAGCCGGTATTAAATTAGAGGCTGTAGCTTTGATCTAAAAGAACGGGAGATAGAGAAAGTGTCCAAACGTCTTTAAATGCCTTCCTCACATTACTTGAAGTTGCGTCGAAATATTGCAGCAAACGCGAGTTGCCGAATTCGACAAATTCTGTGGGCTCCTAATTTAGGGGTATTTTTTCAAGAGACTTGTCGCTATTAGCTCGTCTGTAATGTCCAGCGTTTATAATTACACTAAGACTGACTACCCAGATGCTCAGCACCTGCGGACCTACGGGTAACCGTATAGAAAAATAGCACAGTGGGTTGTACAGTAAACTGACCAGTCGGTGTATAGTTAAGTAGCTGACAACAATGGAAGTGCATTGATCTGTTGATAGTTCGCGCAACAAAAAGTTGAAAGAGACGAGCGACAACATCACAGAGGGTTGTTGTTGCCCACTATCAGTGTTGATGCGAGAACTATCAGGGTCCTTAGTCGCCACGACCAAGCCCAGTTAACTAAGCTGCCTGTCCACCACAAGGACTTGCCAAATGGTGACTTTCACTATGAATGCCTGCCGGGAATACTATGACATAAGAACCAAAGGCAAATGCCCCTAGAATAATAGGACCACTTCGGAATCGCGCTAAAGGTACGTATTTGCTAACAACGTGACTAACCAAATTTTGATTTTTGCGTCAGCTTCTGTGCCGCCGTCCACCGAATGCCACTGACGGCAGACGCAGAAAGGACGAGAATGAATCCAATCCAATCGAACTGCGTTGACTGATATGTGAACAGGAACAGGCCACCAGAAATGCAGAGTACAACAACCAAAATGGACAAGGTCTGCCGATAATGTAGCCGAAATACCTACCGGCTTCTCCAGTTTAAGAATTATTGCGAATAGCAAGACAAATATAATGCTTGTCGATTTAGTCATTGTGTATCTGAACTTTGGAATAAGACGTGTCGTCAATTAAGCAAGCTTACAAGGACACGGTAATAAATTCAAAACTCCAGTTAGACAGGCCAATGTCCAACGCACTTGCGATTCCTAAAAAAATAGTTACGAAAGGCCAGAAACCTGTTGGGGAAACTTCACGAACGTAGGAGCACCATGGAATTTCTACCCGTTGTTCACCCCGATATAAAGAAATTACTGATCGTGCAATGCACGCAAAAGTAAATTTCATGAGTAAATGGAAAAAGGTAATTGACAGTGGGAACGGATATGCCTAGATTTTGGTTAAGAAGTGAGCATTTCCAGTTGCCTAAGTACCTTGATGATATTGTTATTAAAAAACGTTAAAGTCATAGAGAACGCATAGAATAAGGCTATCCCGATAAGGGACTTTAGACCATTGAGAAACGCCTTTAAACACTCCATCTCCACATCGTCTAGAAGATGCGTCCTGGGTGGGAAAACTGCACAGAGAAGGAACCGGCTTTGAGATTTTTGCAAAGCACACTAAGACCTAGGATAGTCCTGATAAAGAGCCTGGCCTACTTGCCAGAAGAACCTGTATAGGGTCCTTAGGCCCTGCACACGTTCTTTATTGGTCGTTGAGGCCTGTTCGGTGATTCGTTGTTTTACTGGCGGGTTCAAATCATAGAAGGGCAGCTGTAGCGGCCGAGGACGTCAAGGGTAGCACACACTAACGTAAGTAAACGCTGGGAGGAGATCTTGGCGGAGGTAGATCTGAACAGAACCGTTAACATCTCTTGATACGCATCCATACACAGGACAAAAAGACATGTCGTGTAAGGGATATAGTGTAATATAACGAGATGAGGACGGGAAATGCGTGTAATAATCGTTAACAGTACAGGAAAAATGAGTTAGAGCTGTAGAATAACCTGTCTGGGTGAAGAGACGATACCGACATGCCAGCTAAGTAACCGATGGGGAATGTAGCGCTGTGGGCAACAGCAGGGGAGGGCCGAGGGAGGTGCCGACGTAGAGCGGAGGAGAACGATACGGAAGTCACGGCACGATGCGAGGAAGGGGTCGGCAGAAGTGAGAGGAAGTGTCACCGGTCATCTTCACCAGCACGCGGTTACGCCATCTCCAGCCAAGGTCAGCGCGCCGAAAAGTGCCCACACATTCAAACAGTCCTGTTCGTTCCAAGGGGCGTTACACGGCGAGACCCTGTTGTTGTAATGTGGCCTTTTTGTACTCTTGTCCCGATTGGATGCATTTCGATTTGAACCGATTCTTTAGTTGCTACTGGAAAACAGCAAGAAGAAATTCAAGAGGAGATCTCCCGCAAGCAGAAATTCGGAAGAAAATATGAATGGAAAACTATTTTCGAATAGTTTCATCTTTTATAAATGTTCTACATTTAGATCGATGTACTCTGCCGTGCGTTTGTACTACAAGACTAGATGTGCATGCTACTTACTGCCTTGCATGGAGAAAACACGAATCACTGCTAATGCGGAAGAAGTCTGAGAAGACAGTAACACTGGAGGAAATGCAAAGCCACCACCACGAGACAGCTCGTACTTTACATAGCATTCCTGGCTGACGGCGTTGGGGAAAGAAATGACTGGAAGTGAAACAATATCAGAGACGTCCGGTCAACCCTTTTATTGGAAGACTTCATTTCTGATAATAGTAGCGCGTAACTAGGGTTAAGTTTGCAATTGGAGATAGTGCTAGGGTTAGAATTTTCGGGTAAAGTCTAGAGTGCAGAAGCTAAATCAACCTTCGGTTTGAAAAAGGCCTTTGAGAAAGTTCAGAAAACCATCCCATGTCCCCTTGAATTACTCATACATATTCACGCAGTATACTCCATATCAGTCTAGGGTGAAAAGATTTAGAATAAAATAAATAAACATAAAATAATTTTATTACACATAAATCGCAGTCCGAAAAAGCATGTAAAAATAAATTTCATATGTGTAAATTTTCAACGAGGTAGGCAGAATCTGTACCAAATGCAATTAGGGTTTCTGAATTTGTAGTCCATTAAGAAAAAATGTTGAGCGAGCGATGAAAAAAATCCACTCAAAAATTTAAAAGTGAATGCATTAATTTTACAGGAGAAAAAAACACTCGCTAAAAACATTAACAGAAAAATTCGGGTAGGACTGACCTGCATGTGGCGGTATATAACGGTTTATAATCAGACATCGTCAGAGCAGAAATAAATGTCAGCCATTAGGGGTAGGTATGTGGGTCGGACAGGACTGGCCTGCATATGGTATTGTATAACGGACTCAAAACGGACATCCTCAGGACAGAATTCGTACACCAGATGAGACTATTCGCGTCATAGTGGCCATACGAGCAGAACCCACACGCGATCGGTTACAGTAAGCTTTGAGCCCAGCCGAGGAGTGGGCAAGGGAGGTACGACCAAACTACGTGTAGACGACGAATACTGAGGCTTCCGCCGTGAGCGTCAACAGACCGCTTGAGGTCGAAATGCGGAAGATGACATCAAGAACCGCGAAAATCGTCGCTATGCAGAGGAGTGATAGCAGTGGATTTAGAAACCAAGTCAAAACAGGGAATCGATTGATATAATTGAGGGTTTCGACTTGATCTACCACTAAATCCCAGGAGGACCCTCCTCGAAGTCAAGAAGCTGAGTGTTCGGGAATGAGACCGTTGAAAGTGCCTTTATAATTTCCGATTTAAGGTGTTTGCGTAATTTCGACTTGAATATCGGTAACTTAGACGATGACCCAATTTGTGGTGGAAAATAATTTCAGAGGAAGGCATATTTGGAAGCAGAGAAGAGGGAGCGCTTAGATGTAGTGCGAGGAGTTTGCGGAATCACCATGAAGGAGATGCGCTTGACATAAGACATAAGAAGATATTATACGATATGAACCCACATATCTGCGCGGCTTTGGCAGAAATTCTATCATCATGAGGTGATACAGCAAGTTTATTTCTATAACTTAAACCGAGGTGCTTTGTGGTGAAGCATTCGTAGTGTGGGTTATTCTGAAAAATAATGGGACCAGAAAGTTTGGCAGGCCTTTGCTTCCTTTTTCGCATTAAATCTATCTCCAATCTTCCACGTATTGACACTTTAACTCCGAAAGCTCGGTCTTATGTCAAGCGCATCTCCTTCATGGTGATTCCGCAAACTCCTCGCACTACATCTAAGCGCTCCCTCTTCTCTGCTTCCAAATATGCCTTCCTCTGAAATTATTTTCCACCACAAATTGGGTCATCGTCTAAGTTACCGATATTCAAGTCGAAATTACGCAAACACCTTAAATCGGAAATTATAAAGGCACTTTCAACGGTCTCATTCCCGAACACTCAGCTTCTTGACTTCGAGGAGGGTCCTCCTGGGATTTAGTGGTAGATCAAGTCGAAACCCTCAATTATATCAATCGATTCCCTGTTTTGACTTGGTTTCTAAATCCACTGCTATCACTCCTCTGCATAGCGACGATTTTCGCGGTTCTTGATGTCATCTTCCGCATTTCGACCTCAAGCGGTCTGTTGACGCTCACGGCGGAAGCCTCAGTATTCGTCGTCTACACGTAGTTTGGTCGTACCTCCCTTGCCCACTCCTCGGCTGGGCTCAAAGCTTACTGTAACCGATCGCGTGTGGGTTCTGCTCGTATGGCCACTATGACGCGAATAGTCTCATCTGGTGTACGAATTCTGTCCTGAGGATGTCCGTTTTGAGTCCGTTATACAATACCATATGCAGGCCAGTCCTGTCCGACCCACATACCTACCCCTAATGGCTGACATTTATTTCTGCTCTGACGATGTCTGATTATAAACCGTTATATACCGCCACATGCAGGTCAGTCCTACCCGAATTTTTCTGTTAATGTTTTTAGCGAGTGTTTTTTTCTCCTGTAAAATTAATGCATTCACTTTTAAATTTTTGAGTGGATTTTTTTCATCGCTCGCTCAACATTTTTTCTTAATGGACTACAAATTCAGAAACCCTAATTGCATTTGGTACAGATTCTGCCTACCTCGTTGAAAATTTACACATATGAAATTTATGTTTACTTGTTTTTATGTGTCCGCGACTGGTCTTTCCTAAGGAATTATTATTAATTTTCTGGAAAATATTTTGCGCTGTCCTTAGAAGTTGAAGTTTGGGATGTTGGTTTGTCCAACGGTGTGTTCACGTGATGGTCGTATTGGTCGCTCACTTGCTTGCAAGTGAGACTACGCCTAGCGTCCATTTGCTTGCACCGAACTGTCACCTGTGGCTCCACGAAGCTGGGCTCTGCTCAGCGGCCACACCTCGGGCAACCGTCTCGACTTGCGGGCTAAACCAGGTGAGGGCGCTGTGCGCTTGTGCCGCGTGCACAGTGTACTGCGGACTTCGCTGGATGGATGGTCGGATAAAAAACTGCGCCGGCATCGTCGAGACGAGGCTCTGCCTGGTACGCCGTTGGATAACTGCTGCCGGGACGGGTCTCCGCATCGCCTTCGTTGAGACGCGCCCACCCTCGCCGACGGAGACCGCGGACTCACGGCATATGCGGTCGTTCTCCACTACAAACATAAAAGTCGTGGCCTCATAGTGGGATTCGGTCCCGCCAACCAGGCATATGGGCAGCCCGATTCAGGGGCGGCACTGCCTGCCCCAACGAGGGGAAGGGCCTAGAAAAGGTTGCCTAAAAATGCTGGGTACCACGCCGTCTCCAGGCTAGCAAGGGCCGCGGACGTCTAATCATGGTCGAAACACTGAAAATCGAAACAATAACAATACCAATAACAACAACAACAACCATACTCATTCTCCTCATCCTATCTCTTCCTCGGCCTATTCTTCTCCTTTGTCATCTTCTTCTCCACCTCCTTCCCGTCGCCCCACTCGTTGTCCCCAGACTGGCAGGGTGAGCCCGCTCACTCTGGCAGCCTGGAATGTTCGTTGCCTTTTAAATAAATAAATTTAAATAAATAAATTTTTAATTTAATGCCAGTTTACAGGCATTGTCAAGGGAAGCGATTAAAGACAAATCCGACCGGCAGTGAAAAAAAACTCCTGAGCTTAAGGCATAAAAATATAGTTGATGGTGGTTTTTGTGGTTTGGA
>CACRXP010000411.1:139159-163282 GCA_902702965.1 Spirometra erinaceieuropaei | reverse complement strand
ACCATCGCCTCGTCATCTCGAAGATGCGTATTCGCCTACAGCCTCGCAGGAGACCACAAGGTAAGCGATCCCCAGGTAAGCTGAATGTTGCCTTGTTGTCTTTGCCCGCTCACCATCTTCATTTCAGCAATGAGCTAGCTCAAAGGCTAGACAACCTTCCTATCGCTGCCGACGTCGCCGCTGCCGAGAACGCCTCCGTGGAGAACCGCTGGTGTCAACTGCGAGACACGGTCCAGTCGACGGCACTCGCCGTCCTCGGTCGCGCTCCCCGCCAACACCAGGACTGGTTCGACGATAACGACGCCGCCATCAACAATCTGCTTGCCGAGAAGAACCGCCTACACAAAGCCTACGTAGACCACCCCACTGACGACAACAAAGCTGCTTTTTACCGCAGTCGCCGCCAACTTCAGCAACGACTGCGCGAGATGCAGGACGCCTGGACTGTTCGCAAAGCTGAGGAGATCCAAGGCTACGCGGACCGCAACGAATGGAAGAACTTCTTCTCTGCGATCAAAGCTGTCTACGGTCCGCCGACGAAAGGCACTGCTCCCCTCCTCAGTGCCGACGCTAGCACCCTCCTGACTGAGAAGACACAAACTGTACAGCGATGGGCCGAGCATTTTCAGGTGTCCTCAATCGCCCTTCCGCCATCTCTGACGCCGCCATCGAGCGTTTGCCGCAAGTGTAGACCAACGTGGACCTCGACCTCCCGCCATCTCTCCAGGAAACCATCACGGCCGTGCAGCAGCTCTCCAGGGGGAAAGCACCCGGATCGGACGCAATCCCTGCTGGGGTCTACAAGCATGGAGGTCCCCAACTGATGGATCACCTGACTGCGTTCTTCCAGGAGATGTGGCGTCAAGGCGAAGTCCCGCAAGATTTCAAGGACGCAACCATCGTGCATCTCTACAAGCGCAAAAGGGAATCGCCAAGTCTGCGACAATCACCGCGGCATCTCCTTGCTGAACATCGACGGGAAAATCTTCGCACGAATCCTCGTCAACCGTCTCAATAACCATCTCGAACAGGGCCTTCTGCCTGGAAGCCAATGCGGCTTCCGTCGTCATCGTGGGACCACGGATATGATCTTCGCCGCCAGTCAACTTCAGGAGAAGTGTCAGGAGATGCGGACCCACCTGTACTCTATCTTCGTTGACCTTACGAAAGCCTTCGACACGGTGAATCGTGAAGGACTGTGGAAGATCATGCAGAAATTCGGCTGTCCGGAGCGATTCACTCAGATGGTGTGTCAGCTGCACGACGGTATGATGGCGCGAGTCACGGAAAACGGAGCTGTCTCGGACGTATTCGCAGCAACTAACGGAGTGAAGCAGGGCGGCGTACTGGCGTCTACCCTATTCAGTCTTATGTTCTCTGCCATGCTGATGGACGCCTACCGCGACGAACGCCCCAGGATCCGCATCGCCTACAGGACGGACGGTCACCTCCTGAATCAACGGCGGATGTACTTCCAATCGCGCGTATCCACAACCACTGTTCACGAACTCCTCTTCGCCGACGACTGCGCCCTGAACACCACCTCGGAAGAGGAGATGCAACGGAGCATGGACCAGTTCTCCGCCGCCTGCTAGAATTTCGGTCTGGTCATTAACACGCAGAAGACGGTGGTGATGCACCAACCGCCACCAAGTTCACCCGCAGCCCCCAACACGCCGCCGCAAATCAGCGTGAACGGAACCCAACTGCAAGTGGTGGAGAACTTCCCGTACCTGGGCAGTACCCTCTCCCGCAAGACCAAGATCGATGACGAAGTCGCCAACAGGATCTCGAAAGCCAGTCAAGCCTTCAGTCGCCTCCAAAGCAAAGTTTGGAATCGCCACGGTCTTCAGCTGAGCACGAAGTTGAAGATGTACAAGGCCGTCATCCTGCCGACACTACTGTATGGAGCGGAGACTTGGACGGTGTACGCAAACCAGGCACGCCGTCTGAATCACTTCCACCTCAGTTGTCTTCGTCGCATCCTGAGGCTGAAGTGGCAGGATCGAATCCTCGACACTGATGTGCTGGAACGGACGGGAATCCTCAGCATCTACGCCATACTGAGGCAAATTCAGCTGCGCTGGAGCGGCCACCTGGTGCGCATGGACGACGAGCGGCTACCAAAACGACTCTTCTACGGAGACGTCGCGACAGGTTCTCGCCGTCAAGGAGGCCAGATTCGCCGTTACAAGGATACCCTGAAGTCCTCCCTGAAATGCCTGCAAATCCACCCCACCAACTGGGAGGAGCTCGCACTCGATCGACCGACCTGGATGAGGACAGTGAAGACAGGCGCTGTGATCTACGAATCCAACCGCATCGCTGCCGCCAAAGCGAAACGTGAAGCCCACAAATCACAATTTCGCCCAGTAAGCAACGCCGCCGCCCAACCGCTTCCAACGTGTCCTCGATGTCAACGGACATTCCGGGCTCGAATCGGACTTGTTGGACATCTTCGGATTAACTGCGCCTCTCGAACGGCACCAACCATCGTTCCCCCGCCCGCCTCTTCCTCCTCCTCTCCGCCGCCAAATAACTCCGACAATTCTTCTGCCCCACCACTTCCATCCTCCTCCTTCTTCTTCTTCTTCTCCTCCTCCTCCTCCTCCTCCTCCACCACCACCACTGCCCCATCACATCCGCGACCAACCGCGACACAAAAACAGACACCACCCACACCTCTCCCAACTTCAGCGATTAGGATCAGGACTACACCTGCCCTCACTGCGACCGTACCTTCACCTCACACATCGGCCTGGTCGGCCACTTGCGCATCCATCGCACAGAGACTGGCGAACCAGTGCCTGGAGCACTAACCTACACCCACCACGCTCGTCTCAACTGCCCACACTGCCCTCGCACTTTCAGGCATAGCATGGGCCTATTCGGACACATGCGCATCCACGATGACCTGCGGTAGACAACCGCCGGTTACACCGCACATCCACACACTCCCTACCTTCTTCCACCATCACCACCACATATCAACACGCACCCAACTGCCACCTCCCACGCAAGTGGGAAGTCCGCATCTCGACTCGGTCCCCATGCGGCTTCGGCTGCACGGGCGACTTGAGTCCGAGACTATCCCGACACGTCAAGTGTCGTAGATAGGATGGTTGCTGATTGACGCCCGCTCTCGGTTCACGCAGTTCGTCACGTTGTGTGCGTGTGTGTGTTGTGTGGAGTGGCGGACTGGTGGGCTGGGGACGGGCTGAAGCTGCACCTTCCACGGCCCTCTCACGCAAGTGAGAGACACGCCGCTCAACCCCCGTTGTGTGAAATCCTGGTGTTGTGTGTATGGGGGGCCAGGTCGTGCTGTGGCGCGCGCAGGCATGGTCAGTCGACCATGTCAGCCACCGCGCCCATTCTCCACTCCAGTCTGCTGACCGGCTCGGACAGCGGCTGGGGTGTGGGAGTGGGAAGGGAGAGTGAGGTCGACGACTCAGCGCACTTTCTCCTCACTATAAACAATCTGACACGCTTGAAGCTATCACGGTGCGCTAAAAGCCGTGGCTTGGAAGGTTGCCAACTGACGGGGTAACTTTAACCTCCTCCTTGACCGGAGGCGGTCTGAGAGTCAGTCTGCAATGGCTCCTTTTTAATGTGGCCTTTATGGCACTCCCACCACAATGTGGGATCCGAGTCAGGCGTTGGCGGTACGCCTAGGTGCGGCTTCGGTCGTGCCAGCCTCCAAATCTCTGTTGTTGGTTGAAATCCTGGTTATTGTTTTGTGGACGAGGGGTTGTGGTGGAACGCCAAGGCGAGGATCCGTCCGAGCCATCCACCTGCGGCCCCCCTCGTCTCCGGTCTTCTGGACTCTGTCTTGACACCGGGCTCGGGCGAGGGAGGAGGAGAGAGTGTAGGTAGATGCTACGCAAGTCTACTTGCACTATAAACCCCTGCGTAAGTCACCGTCCCTGCTTCCATTGCTGCCGCAACTGTGGGGCACACGGTGGACATCATCGAAATCGATGGTCGAACTGTCACCTGCCTCGACTTTCTGAAATCGGTTGCATAGATAGAATACGATGAATTCAAGTAGATACGGCCCGATTCCGATGGCTTCCAATAATAACGGAAGGTATCAATGTGGCACCTTGTATTTGTATATTGAAGGGTTACAGGCAGAGCCCTTGTTGAAGTATCTGCCAAGATCAAAGTAGAGAAATAACATTGATTGCTGTTTAGTACGAAGAGAAGGGCTTAGGCTAAGAAGGACCGTATCAAGCCTCGCAGGATTATTCAGGTAAAAATCCATGCTGATTAGAACTCAGAAGCCGATTAGCTAGACAGATGTCAAGAGTGTTTTTGAAAAAATCCTTTCAAGACGTTTTGCTAGAGACGGATTTTTGTGCACGTCCCGATAGTTATTAACATCGGACCGAGATCCGGACTTGAAGACGTAAATGATAATTGACGTCTTCCATTTTTCAGGAAAGAATCCTTTTGAATTAGAAACCGCGAATAAATGACTAAGCAATATGGGAAGGTCGGATGCCTGTTTAATGGTCGAATTTGGAATCTCGTCCGTTCCTGAGCACGATGATTATTTCTGTCGACTTATGTGTTTCCTCATAAGATCTGAGGAGACATCGCTTGTTTTCAGTGGTCTATCTGAGAATGAGCGAAAGAAAGAGACTGGTCCATACTCAGTAGTAAGGTGTTTTGCTAAGGGTGCACTAAACAATTCCGCCTTATCAGTGCCATCTATGAGAAAGATTTTGTTATCGTTTAACAGGGGTGGAAATTCGTGATCAAGCTTTGAGTAGGACCGATGACAGAAGATGTTCGTGACGGATTACGCAGGGTTCAGATCACGGAGGGCAAGTGATTCTCTTTGCCTGTCGCACGCTTAGCTCATCTTTGTGATCACTTCAAAAATCTCTGTGCTTCTATTATGAACGGATGAGGAACTAGTGCGGAGACCACGCAGTCGCCGTATCAGTATTTTTGGTCTGTTGTGAAGAAAATAAGTAACAAGGGAATCCGAAGAATCAGACTTGGAATATCTACGAGGCATACACAAATAAATATTTTTTTATTCAAAATCCGTGGGGATCCGCTCATAGCAAATAAGAATAGATTTCAGCGTGAATTTTAGAACAGGTAGACAGAATATATACAATAAGTAATTCATAGTTATTGAAAAGTAGTCCGTTAAGAAAAAATGATGAGCGAGCAGTGAAAAAGCTCATAACAAATAAACAAAACGATTTTGACTGGATCAACATTATAGGAGAAAAAACGGTCACTCATAAAAGTATAAAAAGTGGGCAGGACAGGCCTGCATTGGAACTGTAAAACGGATTTCATGAAGGAATAAGTATGCGGGTCAGACAAGACTGGCTTGCATGCGGTATTGAGTAAAGGGCTCGAAACCGATATTATCAAGGCAGAATTCATATGCCGGATGGGGCCATTCACGTCAAAGTGGCGGGACGAGAGGAACACAGACGCGATCTGTCACAGGCCGTTTAGAGTCCAGCCGAGGGGGGTGACAAGTGAGATGCGACCTAACTATTAGTAGATGGCGAATACAGAGGGTTCCGCCAAGAACGCCGACAGACCGCTTGGGGTCAAAATGAGGAGTTGACCTTAAAAAGAGCAAAACGCAGTGATTGGAGGTTGTGAGTTCAAAATAACGGGGAGCAGAGTGGAATTCTGATGAATGTCGATGATCGGCGTCACTGAGGTGGCTTAGAGAGTGCACGTCAACCTATCCAAACTAAATCTTTGAGAGAATTTTTCAGGAAATGTATCTCATTCTGCATGAAATGAAACATCGACAAAAGTAACATTTCCGATAAGGGATCCTAGGAAGCGATACTACACACAAAAAAAGGAAATATGAGTGGATACGGGAATTTAATGGCAGCGTCTTAAATCCTCGGTGTCCCTTCGTCAATGTCATAGAGACGGTTGTCCGGGGATGATGAGGAAAATAAAAGCTAAATCGAGTCAGTATTCAGATAAAGGCGCAACCTTCTGTTAAAAGTGTATAGATTATTTGAAGATCTTATGTTTATTGGAAGGTCCTTACAGAGAAAAATATACCTGGAGGCGAAAAAAGAGAGCGCCTAGAGGTGGAGGAAGCTGGAGGAGGTATAATCAGGGAAGAGTTGCGAAGATTGTACGGACGCCTACAAGAAGTGAGGGCTGAAATGTGAAAGGGGAGGCAGAAGCCTGCTTCTAGTCTCCGGACCCATAAAATTTTCAGGATAGTTAGCTGGCATCTATATGGGTAGGAGATATTTGGATGTTCCATGCCTAAAAGTTTTCTACTAAAATGTCTTTGAACATTATTAATTTTTGAACGACTAACTTTGTCCATCAAACCAAAAATGGACAACAATACTTGAGGGTGGGAAGTGAAAACATTCGACAATTTAAGTTTACGAAGACGGAAATGGTGAGCAATGAAACCACAAATGTTGGCAGCTTTGCTCACAATTCTGTCAGCCTGTGGCGAGGGATCAAGATTAATCCTATAGCTTAAACCTAAGTTCTTGATGGATTTTCATTCAGCCATAGATGTGCCTTAACTGTCTTTCGATTGACAGAGTACCGGTTGGGGTAGCATGTCAAGTAAAAAACACATGCAGCCACATTTTGATGGGGAGAATCCCATTAGCCATGTGGAGCTCCTCGCTGAGAGAGCAAGCAACTCAGCGTGGATTTGCCCCAGGCAATGAATGGCTGTAGATTTATTGAATGAATATAGGAATTTGAAATCATCGGCATAAATAAATGATTGAGAATGTTTAGCTGCGACGAGATATCACTAATATAAAGCAGAAACAAAAGAGGACCTAAAACGGTACCTTGCATGACACTACTTACAGTAAAGCTCTCAATAAAAACTGAAGGTCCTACTAAAACGTTTCGTTTACGATTGGACAGGTATGACTTAGTAAAGATTGCAAGGGAGCAGCGAAGTTCCAGAGCCTTTACTTTATCCGAGAGCCTTTTATATGGAAATTTATCAGAGGCTTTACTAAGATCGAAATAAATGACGACAATAGATAAATGTTCATTAAGAAATGAAGTAAGTAGAGTGAAAAACAGAATATGACATGTTTCACAAGAGCAATCTTGGGAAGGGCTAATAACTTGATTGTCTATAAAAAAGTCGGCAGTTTTCATGGCGATATTTTTTCAAACATTTCGGAAAGAGAAGGTGTTTTATGGACACCTTGATAGTTTTGAACATAAGAAACATCGGCAGACTCAACTACTGGAATAATAATAGAAGTTTTCCAATAGTCAGGAAAGAAACAATTTTTGAGAAAGACTGAAGAAAGTCTGTCAAGCGGAGGAGGAAAATCTCTTAACTGTTTTATAAGAAAATTCGGAATAGTGCCCTACCTACTGAGTGCGCTTTAGTAAGCTGGTTTATCAGTTTTCGAATAGTTGCAGGAGCAAAATTACTGATGCTGAGGGAGGCATCAGAGAACGGAGGAACTGGAGGGATTAGGCCTGTTTCAATGGTAAAATGTTTGGCAAAGAATGCATTTAACATTTGCGCTTTCCTGACTCCTCTCTAATGAAGGTATCGCTGGTAGTAAGCAAAGGCAGAATGACTTGGTGGGAGTTAGCAGATGGTATTTGACGGAAGATCTGAGAAACTGATTTAGAATCCTTCACGCCATCAATAGCTAAAGACTGTCTACGCCAAGCTCGCGCGAGCGTCACTTTTGAAGCTAATTGAAATATTTCAACGATTTTTAGATGGACTGATAATGAGCTCATAGAAGGATCCTTAAGGTGCTTCCGTAGCTTTTTAAGTCTGCTTTTAAGAAAATGTGGGACAGCGGTGGAGGTGGCACTTGATTTACACGTCTTCCATGGAGTCAGGCCGAGAAGATCTTCTGTTACGCAAATAATTTGTTAAAAATATTCAGATCAATATTTGAAAAAATATCGTGCCAACCAAGAGTGCTTTCGAAAAATCACACATGAGGCCCCAAAGAATTGTCGCATCATTATAGGAGAGAAAGTCACAGCAATCCAATGACCCAATATATTTATTTATTAAGCCGTTGTTCCCGCAAACGTAATTAAGATAGGTCCGAACTGTGCTGGTTTTCGTTGAAAAGGCCGGCGGTATGCAGCAATGGATTAATACCTGGGTACTAGCATAAAGGTCTTTTTTAAAAACAAAAAAGAGGGGCAGTATCATTGATAAAGATTGGATATAAAATACGATTATCTCTCGTGTGAGAGTTCACATACTTAGACTGGGTAGGAAAACTGACAATATCTTGGAAGGGCTGGAATCCAGGAGAGCAGATATTGGAAACCCAGTCTATCTCAGGAAGGCTTAAATTCCCAGTATATATTTTAACTTCGAAGGCAGCTTCTGATATTAATTTAAAGATTTCACAATGTTGGGAATCATCAATGGCTGAAGAGTTTGGGGGATTGTAAACGCAGCCGATAATTGCCTTTCTTTGCGGCGAGAGAATAACAGATGCAAAGCAGAAATTTACTGTGAATGAGGAGGCATCCAGGTAATAGGGAGAGTGCTTACAGTGGGATCTATGATAAAAAAGACAACCGCCAACCACGCCCAGTCGTGCGGTCATGACGGCTAAAATCGTAGTCATCCATAAATAGGATAGAGTCAGGAACTAGAGAATTGGTCCGAAATTATGTTATACGTATAATACCAGGCGTCATTTCGGGAGCAATGGCCCTGAGTTGAGCCATCTTGTTTATACTAAACCTGACATTTAATGATATAATAGTTAGCCTTTCGATCAGCACGGCTATTGTTGACGGTATTAAAACAATTCGGAGGCGGATATGTAAGCTGTGAATTAATCATGCTTGGAGAATAGATACCATTAGTCTAGAGTTATTGACGTACGGAGAGTCAGCAAGTAAAGGCTGTGCGTGAGACCTAAAAGATATTAGGATATAGTCTTCGAGCATTGGAATGCTACGGGAGTTAGAACAGGGATAGGCTTGTTTGGAGTTAAATTAAGGTGGAGGAGGGTGGGAAGAGGGAGCCCAGAAGGAAGGTAGAGGCTGGTGGGGAGGATAGGCAGCTATAAGAACAAAAGGGCGGGAAACCAGGTCTAGGTTGGAAGTCAAAGGAGTTAGGTTGACTTACCTGAGAGTAGAGGCTCGTGGGGGAGGGTAGGCAGTCGCACCTCCCGCATTTTTCCGCGGTAGATGGCAGCTGCTGGCTCTAGGTTTCACTAAAAAATAAGTTCACCTTACTCGTTGGCTGTGTTTATCGTTCTCACAACGTCAACGACCATTTTGATCGTTTACTCTTACAGGCATTTCATGCTGCGGCCAACTTAAGCTTTAAGTATCAATTGGTTGTGGGTGACTTCAATCTTCGCGGAGTCCGCTGGCCTCCGCCTTCCGGCCCAAGAAGGTTCGAAGACTATCTTGAGGCTGTGGATGTTGGGATGTGGAGTCAGTTTGTCGATTTTCCCACCCGAGGATCAAGCATACTTTACCTTATTTTCTTTAGAGGTTGCACACCGTTGTCAGTGTTATCCCCAGGAAGGCTGAACGGGAGAACTAGAAGATGTAGGGATATAGTTTCCAGACGCTGGAATATTATGCGAGTTAGAACAGGGATGGGCCTGCCGATAGTTAACTCGGGAAGGAGGTGGCCTAAAAGAAAGATAGAGGCTGGTTGTGGAGGGGAGGCAGTTATGATAATCAAGGGGCAGGAAACCAGGTGTAGGATGCAATTCAAAGGACTTAGGTTGACTAACGGTTTGACTTACAGTTGGACTTAAATGGTGGGAAGTCGGAACCAGTTTGGGACGTAATTGACTTACGGCAATTCACACAAGAGCTATTTATAGGATGGATATTAGGGTTATGGTAAGAAGCCGGTATGCCGGACTGGGAATGATTTGGAGTATAATTGGAGCTGCAGGGGTTGTTAACAAGCTGGGCTGCAAAAGCTCAGTAAATCCAAGAGAAGGCAGCATACCAATTACTGGGATTATGCTGCCCTTCTTTGGGGTCAGGGTCGGATTCAGTTTTTGGATCACATCGTTCTGACGCCATGCTACAGGTGACTTAATTGGAGAGCTCGGATGATCCCACTAAAGTGGAAGGCTATCGCACTAGCTGATGTAGATGGATTTTCGTGCGTTCTAGGACGGTTATTAGGCGGATTAGTGAAGAAAACCGGAACTGCTGCTAATTATGAGGCAGACGAAAGCGTTCAATGGCTTGAGTGGCAGGGCGGTATAGGAGTGAAAGGGAGCAGGAGTTGGATTTAGCAGGAGAATGATTGACTGAATTTTTACGGTTACTTGTGCTATGACCGAACTGGTGAGCGTTCAGCTGAGAATACGAGGGCTTATGTGAGGATGGGGAGCCATTTCTACGCTCTAAGGGGCAGGCTCAAGACAAAGGAAACACTTCGCGCTTTCCAGGTACGCAGAAACACGACTTCGGTGGACAAAATTGAAGCTACCTCGACTGGTGATAAACAACTTGACTAAAACAAGCGGATTTTGCTATGGGAAGACAGGCTTTTGACATCCGTTTTTATTGTTGAATCCAAATGAGTGCAGGAGACCAATCGTAACATCAACTGGCCGCGCAGATCGAGGAACATTTTTCTGCGAGATATTATAATCTCTTTTTGTTTATTCACTGGCAACCAGGGGAACGACTGAGTCAAGATGATTGCATTCTTGAGAGGGAGCATCGGAGATATTCTCGTCCAAACATTTTCGCAGAATTGAGAGCGTAATGCCAAACTTTGGCATGAAATCGTTGCAATTATAAAACATGGATAGATCGAGCTGACTGTCAATAAAACCGGGTGACGTATGGCTATTAATGCTTTCTGGCCTGAATTTAATTGAACCATGCCTAGGTATAGAGGCCGAAAGCCTTCACAGACCTGTGAAATTTTATCTCATCTCAAGATAAGTTGCAGGTAATGAAAGCTTCTGGCAGACCTGATGGCCGAATTTCGGTGAGGGGATAACGGTGCAGAGAAAATATACACGGTAGAGGCACTATGGATGCACAAAAAGCAAATTCAAAAGACAAAGTGGCGAGGGAACGTTGCTTTCCATAACTTCTCGTCGGGCCAGTATAGTTATATGTGACTAGGTACAGTGAGTGAAAAAATCGATATAACTTTTTAAAATACAGGCTAGGCAAGAGCGGAAGTGCGCAGAAAGTTGCATGTGGTTAGTCAGCCCTTGACCACGGTAAGCGCGGAGCATGAACGGGGCTCTTCCGGGCGCGTGGGATCGGTTTTCGTAAACTGATTGCGGCCGCTTCTTCTGTTCCTAACAGACGCTGGCCCAGTAGCTTAGAGTAGCTAGAGGGCACCCTATAAATCACACAAAATGATTCAGCGGGATCCACACGATGCCCTGAATCCACCGCCTGCGCATAGATGGCGCCGTCTATTCTCCTAGTTTCACCTTTTGACAGCCATGCGGGAAGGCGCCCTTGTATTCTTTTGGAAAAGGTACCGACTCGTACGACCAATCTAATCTGCTCCTCAGGAACAAGTGAATGAGCAGATGCACGTTGAGGTGGCAGCCTGTCCTTGCCTTCTCCGCGTAGAATAGGGTTAATAGAGAAGGATATGCGAACTCTTGCTGATAGGAAGGTTCCTGGGACAGCTTGGTCAAGGCTTCTTCTTAGGAGTACACTTGCAGCGTCTCCTTGGAAATGGACTTTGAGGAACAAAGTTTTCTTTTAATAATAATAATTAATAATAATAATTTTATTAAAGACCCGTCGGGGTCCCATCAAAGCAAGTAAAAATAAATGTACATGCGAATTTTAGACGAGGTAGGCAAAATCGGCGGTCAATTTGGTGGGTTTTTTGGGTCGTTTGGCAGGGTTCTTTGCAATGAATCTGTCAGGATACCCGTTTTCGCGAAGCAAGTCCTGGATATTTTTAAGTTCCTCCTCGATACTATTTGTTGAACAAATGTTTCAAGCTCTCTGTACCAAACACCTGACTAGATTTCCTTTTTTGGAAACGTACGAATATAGCGAACTTCGTGTATTGTCCAGACCAGGTTTTTTCCATTAGACGCTCCTTCGGATGCTACCGTCAGATCTCCTGTTTAGAAAGACATCTAAGAAAGGGAGTGATTCCATCTCCAAAGTGAATTTGATCGACAGATGTGCCTGATTTACAGAATTTAAAAATTAGCTACGTTTCTGTGGTTGCAATCGCAAATATATCATCAACGTAGTGACCGTAATGCTTAAGCTTTTCGATCTGATCGCTTAGTTGAAATCTCTCTAGCTTGCTCATTAAGACGTCAGCTAAGAGAGATCCAGGTGGCGAGGCCATAACAACGCCATCTATTTGTCTATAGAGTTGGTTGTCAAAAAGAAACGGCACATTTAATGCGCACCTTAGTAATAGTTCCTTGAGTGTGTTCATCAGCATTCCTATTTCTTGTTGACTAACAGATAGAAAATCGCAGATGTAATTAACTGTCTCGGTAACCGAAACGTTTGTAAAAAGTGATGCAACGTCTAGTGAGAACATCATCATGCTGTTAAGGTTGAGGTCTTTAATGTCTTCGACGAATTGAAAGGTATCTCGATAGCTGCGTGGTGCCAGCTGATGTTGTATGGACTTGAGTTTCTCTGCAAACCACTTGGCTATCGCATGATATGGAGAGTTCCGCATATTTAAAATCGGACGAACCGGTAAGCCTCCCTTATGGATCTTAGGTAAACCACATAATCGACGGATATGTGTGCCGACTGGCCGGAGGTGTTCGAAGTCATAGTCACTTATGTAACCACGTGTGTGGAACCCTCTCTGTGTGCCTCTGCCACCCGTGCAATCATGTTCTTTGTCTGCCTTTCTGAATTTCTTCTGGTCAGATAATATGGACTGTACCTTCGCTAGGTAGGCCGATCTGTTCATTATAACGACGCCTGCAGGTCTGATTACCAAGATATTTTTGTTCTCCAGAAGGTCTTCTAATTTTTCCACGTGTGCGTTTGTCAACAATTCTCGACTTTTTGGCCCTTTGTTTAGGTATTGATAGCTGCAATTCACTAGTGTTGATTAAACATTTTGGTTACTGTCTGTGGAGACGGGCAATAGATCGCAGACTCGGTTCCAGAGGTTCTGGAACTGAGTTTCCAAATCTAACTGATTAAATTTTCGACGAGGTACGCAAAACTTAGGACCAACGGATAATGATTCAAATGATGTTTTATCAAGTGTCTTATAAGAGTGGCTGTGTACGTACTCAGCTGGATCTTTCAGAAAGCGGGACTGGGGTTTCATATCATGAAAACTCATGTAAAATTCTAAGAAGCGCAACACGTTTTGCCTCTCCGCGTTCAGGCTCCGCGCTTACCAAGGTCAAAGGTTGACTAACCACATAGAACTTTCTGCGCCCTTCTGCTCTTGCCTAGTCTGTATTTTGAAAACAAACTTTTATCGAGTTGTTTCACTCACTGTATCCCGTCACATATAACTGTGCTGGCCTGACGAGATGTTATCGAAAGCAACGTTCGATTGTCACTTTGTCTTCTGAATATAGCTATGGGGATTTTCACAACTCTAAAATGCAAGCTGCAAAGTCTGACTAGCAATCAACAGGCACAGTCTAGAAAAACCAAAAAGGGAAACAGAAACCGATAATTGTAAAAAATGAGCCTGTATTTAAAGAACTCTATTAACACAGGTTTCAATATTTTATATCTTTTAGAAAAAGCACTATAAGTAATATCTTGCAAGTATTTTCAAATTCAAAACCAGCGGCTTCTAGTAAAAGGCCTTTGGGCATTTTCAATTGTAGAACGACTAGCCTCGCTCATTAAATCAAAGAGTGAACAAAAATATTCAAGAATGGGGGGGGGGGAGCAAACGTTCGATAAAGTCTTGATTTAATTCCAGGAAGGCAGAAACTTACCCCGCCGAAACAACAAGGTTAGAGTAAGGGCTACGATTATGGCTAGGTACGATGTTAGTTTTGGGTTAATACCAGAAGTAAGGTCAGAGTTTTGGTTAGGGTTAGTGCTAGGGTTAGGTTTGCTAACATTATAACCTCATTCTCTTCACATATGATTGTGAACTTCCTCCCTGATCTAAATTATTTGTATTTGGTCCTTTTTATTGTTTTCGCCGCTGCTAGAGATTGCCGGCTCTGTCGCTGTGGTCGTTTGCCCGGTCGCAATGCTCTCTCAGACATAGCGTGCTCAGGCATTTTTCTGTGCGTGGGCTAGGTTATTTGTCGCATATGCTTTTAGGTCCCTCCGTTCACCTCGTCGTCTTCCTGCCGCCGGCCGCTAACACATGGTCTCGGGTCTACTTTTCCGCGTTTGGCACAGTACTTCGGCCTACCTTCCAAACGCTGTTCTGTCTGCTCCTGCAAACCAGTTGAGCCCCATTGGGTGAAATAGCCGTGTGCCCCGTATGCATTTCTAGGCGTCTCTCACTACCTTTTACCTTCCTTGGTTGTCCGCGTCGCGTCACTTTGCCTGCTTAATTTGAGTTAAGTCACCTTCTTACCGCTATTCTGCTTGTTCCTGATGCAGTTGACCTTCTGCACAACCATCCTTGTCTAGGCGGTTGTTGCCGACTCCCTACTTCGCTCTCGTGCTCTAATTCATGATTCCAAAGCGCAGAGCATATCGTACATTCGTCACCCTTTGTCGTATCGCGCACCCTTCCTAACTTATCTCGGCCACTAGTCGCCTCCATTGGGAATGGTTAGCGTCCTGGAAGCAACGTCCGCATTTGGATGGCACGCGTTAGCCCATTCAAATAGCACAACTTCGTGTTCATAATCCCTTTGGCTGCTCCACCTGTATCTGCTTGATTTACGCAAATGTCTGCTCGTTTTACTGTTAATAGCACCTTAGCGGAGCCACGAAGCCATCTGCTCAGATAAGCATCTTCATTCTTCCCTAGTTTTGACTGCCAAACCCTGTTTAGTGCCGCATTAACCCTAACCCAGGTCATGGCGTATACGTGATTAGAATCTTGACTCTGGCAATAATACAACGGCCAAAACTAAGCGCAGTCATGTATCTGCCACTCAGTATACTCAAAACCCGCTGACATAAAGCTAGCATTTTCTTAAAATTTTAGTTAAACCTAATTTTTGTGCAAAGACGAATCCCACGGACGCTTCTAATTCTACAGCGAATTTCACCCCATATCCACCTCTAAGGTGTAATTCTAACTCCATTTCTGATCTCACTTCAAACACCAACCGTAAATTTAACCTTGAGCTTCCTCCCACCACTACCCCTATTCCTACCGGTAACTCTAGCTAGGAACCTAACTCAAAGCACTAGCATTTGCTTTAAACCTGATCGCACGTCCACATCTAACGCTTATGCTGCTCATAAGCCTCCCCTTACTTCTGCTGTCGCAAGTTAGCCCAAAGGCATAAAACTAACCCTACTCATGACTCTAACCCTACTGGACCCAACAAACACACCTTTAAGTCTACCTCTGATGTGTACTTATAGCCCAAGTACTATTCCTATAGCCTACGCCTAGTTCTAAACCAAATCTCAACTCTTAATCTACCCCTAACTTTAACCGCAAGGTTTACTTAAAGCCGATTTACCAATCCTACTATTCATTGATGTTTTGGCGCCGAGTTTTTCACAGTTGGGTCAATATGAATTATTCAAAATCTGCCAAAACATCAATGAATTACGCGAGCCTGGTAGTCATCTGGTGGATTCTAGGTGAATTACTTAGGAAATCCTGCTTGGGCAGTCAACTTACTGTATCAGATTTGGTGGATTCCAGACGTTGCAGTAGGTTGGGCGGGTAACTTGACCCAAATGTGATTAAACTCGCGTCGTCCGGCGGGGCCTCGTAGCTCAGGTGGTTAGAGCGTTGGCTGCGCTAAAGCCTTCCCCTTACTGCGTGGGTTCGAATCCCACCGAGGCGCCGAGTTTTTCACAGTTGGGTCAATATGAATCCTACTATTACTTCCAATTTTTCATCTAGCTCTACCTTTTAATCCCAACACTAATTTTAATCGTAATCCTAGCGCTAAATATAATTCGGAAATTAACTCTGCCGATAATATCAACAGTAAAATTAACTCCTTCTCCAATTCTGTCCCTTGTGATTCTAGACCGTGTTGATAGACTAACGTTAACATTCACGTTAAATGTAACCCAAACACTAAAACCAACGCCAAGTCTAGTATTAATGATTATCCTAATTCTACCATTAAACGGCCGTTAGATCCAGCCATAAGGTACAATTTTAACTCTTTCTAAACCAGTCACAAAACCCACCCGTATATCTAACACTGAGCTCACTCATAACGCTGCCTCAACTCCCATTACTAATCCTAACCCAGACCTAAACTCGAACAATATCGCTAACGATAAGCCCAGCCCTAGGCCTACATCTAGCCCTTAAACTAGTAACAGCCCCACCTGTAGTGCTATTATAAACCTGCTATTACCACTAGACCTAATCATATGGCTAAAATAAACCCCTCATCTAGTTCTTAACTTAATCCTAATCCTAGCACCAAACGCATCCTTAAATCTAATTCAGTGATGTAATCATTGCTGTACCGCTAATCCCTCTAGTAAATATAAATGCAAATCAATGTCCATCAGTAATTCTAGCCCTAATTCTAATTCTAGCACTAACACTAGCCCTAACTGAAGCCCTAATCACAACGTCAGAAAAGCCACCTACAGTTCGGACCTGTAGGACTATGATCACGATAGTCACTTACACCCACAGTTCAGCGACTGCGCGTACATCCTCTCTTACGGGTGTCATGTTTAGCTGCGCAGGACATTCTTTGGGCTACTCTCGTCTGTGAATGGCTCATTATTTTCCCACTTTCGCACCTCGCGATCATGATCAGCCCTTCCATAAGACATTGTTACTAATCGGTCTTGCCGTCTTTACAGTGGTCAGTTAGCGAGGCAATTGCGTCAGCCGAGATCGCTGCCTTCACCGCCTCTGTAAACGGGAAAGGTAGAGTTCCGCTCGAAAAACAAGCCCTCGGGATGTCGTTTGAGGCATTTAATAAGTTCAAGCCGACTTATGAGCACCGCTTCCCTCCAACGTAATGGGAAAAACTATGGATAGTACTTATTGGCTCCTCATGCACGAAAGAGCTTTGGAAAAACGTGAGTGACGCAGATAGAAAGAGTTCAAACCGACCTCAAACTGGTGGATCCAAAAGCCTTATTTTTTGGTCATGATCTTAGCGCTATGAGCACTTCTTGATGAGACAGGGTGAGCCAGTTAGAATGGGACCTCTGAAAGCCTTTTAATCTTGACAAATATCTATGCTAATTTAACTTAGTTTTGACAAACTCGGCGGCCTTGGCGGGGTTCGAACCCACGACCGCTAATGTAGGGCTCGCAAACATGCTTGTGACTGCCAGTGCAAGCCGCTTGGGCAGTTAGCTTACTCTATCAGAATTGGTTGATTTAGTACATTGCAGTGGGTTGGGTCGAGAGTTTGGGCCAACTATGGTTAAAATCAAGTTTCCGGTCGGGACCTTGTATCTCAGATGACTGGAACTTTAGTTATAACAAAGCCCTACACTTGCTGTGGTGGATTTGAACCTCACCGAGGTTTCGAGTTTTTCATAATTGGGTCAGATACATCATGCAAGTCCGCTAAGAACACCTACTAACTGTCAATGCATCCCACAATGAACCTTCGCAAAGGCGTCCATTAGCGGTAATGTAGCCTCATCTCCGTGTTGCGATGACCGGGCTGGTATTCGATTGGTTCATGACGTCTTGAGTAGTAGAATTTACGCATGCATAAACATGCATATCTTTAAATATTCAGGTATGAATGCGTCTGCAGGAAAATCATTTCAAAGCTAATAAAAATAATTTTTAGTCGCTTTTTCTGATATAATCGTCCGATCCATGAAGGTTGCTCTTGTCCAGCTAATATGATGTCCGTTTGTAGTTTGGCCTTTCCCACTTTTTGTGGGACGACGTTGAGCGCAGTCAGCCTAAAGGTCAACGCATAAAAACTATCGCAGCCGCTTCCGGTACTTAAGACTTCCGGAAGTGCTCTTGTTGCTTTGAAGTAAACATTATGCTTCGATAAAAGTGAATTAAAATATGGCCCGCCTTTACACTGTTAAAATTTTCCTATTTTTCCATGAAACATGCCTCGACAAGCCATATTCAGCAAAGAAACTGCTAAACAAGAATCATCAGTCGAAAGGGTAGTGACTACTAACTAGGAGCAATGAACTAACTACCTAGGCTATAACTGACGATGTACATTTAAGGACGATTTGTAGGTTTCCTAACTGATTACTGCAGGCTTTAAATTATAAACCATCTTCTCTGAAAATGATTTACGTAAATCCTCATTTTTCTCTCTACGCCAGCTTCCCAGATCATACGATAAAGTGGACATCTTAGTACATGGGGATAAGAGCACTGTCCCCGGGTTCTGCATTGAAAACGCTCAGGATTGCTTCGAACTATCTAGTAGGCACCATAAATTACGCCCACGTTTGTCAATCAATCTTGACAGCCCTACTTGCAGCATTGGGATTATATTAATGCCCATATATCGATTTGTTAAAATGTTTCAAGAATCTTAAGGGAATTGGGCTGTAGTAAATCGTACGAACGATCATTACCGGTTGTACGTACTGGGTCATATTCCTTAAAAGCTTAGGAAAGATTATTGTCAGTCATTATTCTACTTGTGCTGTCATATCTTTTCAGTTTTTTGTATGAAAAAACTGTCGACACATCGAAAACTGAAGTTTACTCGATTAAGAACCATTTTTGAAATCCTCGGAATCTCCCGCTTTTCTGACAAAATTGTTATTTCTGCACAACGTAATATTGCCTCCAGTATTTCTTTTATATTTTCAATTCCCTTAAATTTGTTCTTCATTGCTATAGATATTGGATTTATGCATTGGTATCGGTTTGCAAATGATTAACAATCATTTGTAAATTTCGACACCTTTCACCTGTTTGGTCACTCACCCTATGTTGGAACACGGTATAACGTGCCTGCTGCATCGAGACTTGTGAAGAGGCGGCGAAAAAAGTTATAAAATGCACCTGGGTGCATGTGCGTTCTTTGCCTCTTTTGGTTAGAGGGCAATTTTTTCCCGAAATTAGGACGATGCATCCTGTGATCGTAAACCACGAGCTATCAGTCAGGCCCTGTCGACAATGCAGTCCCTGCGGTATTGACACTGATGACTTAATTGCTTGCACCGAAAATTGCGCAAACTCACTAAAAATGCGTTAATAATTCTTCCTTTCTTGGCACCACGGGCAGATAAAGTCAAGAATTCGGGGTTATAGTGGCAATCCAGAAATTTGTGCTTGTACCTGAGTTCTCGGAATGGTAGGTAAAGACATGGTAGGGATCAATTTGCCGACGGAATCACTCTTTGTTTTGCAGTCAACAAAAGAAGCCAAGTTCACAAATTTGCTTCTGACAAGGATTTTGTTTTAGTCAAAACGGGGCGTGTGCACTCTGAGAAGAAAGTTTATTTTGGTCTGAGAGTTCTGTCGTCATTTTGCATTTGTATAGCATATTTAGCAGATTTCACACTGATTCCTAGCAACAGCTTCCGTTATTGTTCACCAAATGGACTCTTTGGATTATGACAGAGTCCCCCCTATAGAGCGAGTGTTTCTAAGTTGGCACAAAATCTACAATTAGAGTAAGTTGTGGTTTGTGGGTCACTCCCAACCACAGAGGCTGCAAAAGTCGAAAGCGAGCAAACGAGCGTGTTGTGTAAGTTCGGTAGCCCCAATTATGTGTATGCATCTTTTCTGCTTGTTTGCTGCCTAATAAATCCGTTCGCGGAAGTGTATTCACTCGGTATTCCTTGTGGCTGTCGTAGTTCAAAATGTTTCCACCCTATCAATATGGAACGGTTTGTTAGCATATTTAACATTTTCCACCAGTGTGTAGTCCTCCTGAACACCCTTTGTGACAGGTTAGCTCTTTTGAAAAGCCAAAACAGGATGACTAGGAAATATGGGGCAAAAACCAGTTGATTTCATAGGTTGTTTGGTGTCCCTTGAGGTTAATCTTGAAGATGACATTGTCGTATCGAAACCAGGACTTCGGCTGATGTCTGGCGAAAACCTATGAATCAGCCTGGCTAATTGTATTTACACTGGTGCAGCCGTACCTTACTCATGAGTTTGACCATGCACGTTAAAGTAGGGTCGGAGGCCGCACGCGTTTATTTCAGTGCGACAATTTGTTTTCGGAGATTTTTCCTCGTAATAATGCCATCCAGCCACGATTACCTTTTTATTTCTCACCTTCAGCCGTCTTAGGTGGATCATAAAGAAAGAGCCGCAGTCAAAAATGGCCTAATTTCATCAGACTAAGTTGTCGGGTACTTAAGATGTCCCAGGAACCTTACCAAAAAATAAGCCTGCGTGATCCGTTTTCTTTGTACACTTTTGGAAGGTGGCATTAATCATTCGTTTTTATCCTCACCAGTTGGATTCAAGAAGTCACTTCTTCGGTCCTAACGCAGAATCTTCTGCTGCGGTCGGGAATGGCACGCTGGTCATCCTCCTGTTTCCCTGGGCCAGTGTCTCGCGTTTGTACTGCTTTCATAATGGGCTTGCAAGTGCCTCACTGAAGCCACTCTCTACAACGGTTCATACAAATTAATCCCATATTTCATATTTAAAATCAAGAATTATTGTGCTGGAAATAACTTTCCCCAAGGACCAAGATTCAAACATGGTCAAACCTTTGTTTTGAAAAGCTTTAAAGGCACAAAGTAAACCGTTAATGTGAGCTCGATGTGGCGAGAAATTGGAATTTTGACGTCCTTCATATATGAGAAAGTATGAACCTTACACGAGATATTCATGCACCTCCAACACGAAATGGCACATTAGTCACATGTTATGCATAACGAATGCTTTGCAAATGTCTACCGTCAGTGTGGGCGTATGTTGCGACCCCTGTTTGCCGGAAGTTTGGAAGTGTGAACAGGTACCACTGCCGCTTTTTAACGTCACTTTAGCACAAAAACGGGTCTGCTGAAGTCAAACGAGTAGCGTGGTAGGTTCAGTGCATTTAACTGACTGTTTTACTACTTTATTCAGACACCGCCCATTACACTACAATGTGATGGACTTTCCCGAGTTATACTAAAGATCAATAACAGAAATAACAGTATATTCGACTTTCGCATTCGTGCTTACGTCAAAATAATCGGAATAAACAACCCATTGTTCATTGAGTAAAATGAGTTTCGTCAAGTTCCACAAATTATGCAAAGTCAATAACTAGGTCGGTACAGAAAGGAAAACAGTCTTCTAAAAAAATATTTTCTTCGAACCAAAACAGTAATAAAGTAACTGAGTGGTCAGCCTGACTGGACTACCAAACTGTTCGATGCTATTTCAACCTGCTCTTGCGCACTGAGAGGTTGTGCAATGAAGTCGCGACTTGTGTTATCATCTTGTCGCAGTTCCAGTGAAGTCTGCCTCGAGAATTCGACTTTGAGTTTTGCTTGGTTTGCGGAAAACACAATGCCATCCATTTGCTGAAACGGGAAGGTAAAACAGTAAAACTTACTTTGAAATACCGGTTAAGCTGTGAACTTCGCCTAGATTGGTGAAACTCATTCAAGTTCCGTAATCATTCTCGGATACTTAATGGTAAGCTATCTGTCAAGTGCCTTTTGGTTATAACCCTCTTATTTCACATATGCCTGTTGGCCAAAGGGGGTTCATTGGCTTACCCACTAGGGCTACTTAACTAAAATGTTCGCAGCATTGTGGAATGCAGATAATACGGCTAGAAAGACCGCATACATGTTTGACGGAAAAAAGGTTCCCTTTATATGGAGAAAATGATATGCTTGCGGTCGAGTCTTCCCATTGTATTCAGTGTAGCAGCCATTAACCGGCGTGTTGATGTGTGACCTTATGAAAACTTACCTCTGTGACGTTTCTATCAGAAAAGTCAAACGAAATCCTCTTTGTTCTAGTCAATCGCATCCCGAAGAATTCAAAAACGAATAACTACATTGATTTTGAGCAACAAGAGCTTTACACGCATTACCGGACACTGCGCTTGTGACTTTGTGCCGGACTTCATATGGGGTCAATTCATGGAGGACACTTAACGAGGATGTGTGCAAAAAATGTGAGTGTTTTTACGCTTATACCATTTCATTTAGTTATTTGCTTGTATGGACAATCAATATTCGCTTCTAAAATTTGAGACTATGCATGTCACATGGATTTCCGCGCTTTCGAAATTCCCACTTTTCTTAGGCAAATTATTCTTTCTAATCAACGAAATAGTACTTGTAGCGCTTATTTTGCGTCTTCTTTTAGCTAGAGGTCGTTATTTATCAGTTTGCCGTGTTGGTGGATGCGTTTGGACCGGTTTCAGATTGGCTTGTGATTTTTGTCAACTTCAGCATATTTTATGTGTTAGGTCACCAACTGCCCGGCAGGCAAATTTTATCGTAAACAAATGCACAACTAGCGAAATGAAGGGGAGTTGAATCTCTGGCAAACAGTACTGTGCGAACATCGATGCAAATTTGTTTGTTGTGACAGATTGCAGTCGCGTCTTTCCGGCTATGAGTAGTCAAGGACTAGTTTTCATAAGATGGGTCCCTGCAACTGTACAACCACGTAAGTAGGTCATTGTCAGGAAAGGCTACACTGTTCCTAAAATGTAATAGACGAAGAGCACAAATAAGGAGACCAGAGATTCAACGAGTTCTAGGAAACTCACCAAAAGGGCGACATGAGCTGATACTGGACTGGCAAATTCAATGAATGCCTGGTTGCGGCCGGACATTTTAAATACGATAATTTTCAGTATGCAACCGTAGCGGTGGAAGAGCTGAGGGCAGTAGAAAGAGGAGAATATATATTTGCTCACGAAACATTTTTAAAGTCCCTTAGTTATATAATAGTTATGCATGTTTTGATATTATATAACAAATCCATCTACTTATTGCAAGTTCTAAGTTATTACTTGGAAAAATGTAATCGCAGCAATAACGGTACTGGCGTTGACGGCCAATATGTTAGGGGGTAGAGTTTCAGGGATTGCGAAATTTACGTCCTTTGAAATCTGAGTATTTACACCATGCAAATGTATATTTGATATAAAAACGATGGATCGCTGTCGTGGGTTTGAATAGCACCGAGACGCCGAGTTTTTTTGCAGTTTAGTCAAAGTGAAAAGTAAAATAGCAAACTTTTGGTTCTGACAGCTTGAATGTATTTTGCTCAGAGCAACTTGGCAACGATTACAGAACAACTGGTTTCGCTACGAATTACTTTTTTACACCGCACTTTATAAACGAATTTTTTGCCATTAATAACAGTCTGCTTGTACTGTTCTGTCGTTACATTTACTTCTAGGAAGATATTACAGAAACCATTATTATCGGATGTAATTTCTCGAGGAAGAAAACCATGGACGTCAACTTTATGTTAAGTCGGTTGTCATTCAAAGCACTGCCGGCTACTAGGTTTTGACTGCTCCGCAATCACTCAAAAAATGTAAGGAAGAAATCGTGGACATTAATAGGCTGCCTTAACCATAAAAATTATGCTTCGTTGCCGGGGATCTCAAATCACCTTTCATAATTATGCTTTTCCAGGCTATCGTAGACCAAACACACTTTCCGATTTTTGACAGGAGTGACAAACTCTTTTATGGCACCTAACGTGCATACCTCCTAACGGTGGAACCTAAACTTAGAGAACAGTTTGTCTGCAGAAAGCGGAAGAATCGCGATCTGATCTTCCTGTTTTTAAATCCCTGACTGCGCATTTGATTTACCTCATCGTTTGCGAAGGGCCTCAAGTTATATCCACTCATTTTTTACGATACTGTCTAGTTGAGCGCCGCTTACAAAGTTACCTGTTAAAGGAAGGAACAATATATACTTTTTGACAAGTTTGGGTTATCGTCATTGCTCAATTTAAGCTTCATAGGAACCTGTGGATGTGTTAGAGTTTGCACTGACAAACATTTGCAGTTGTCATCCCTTAAATCACCGGTTCTGCACATATATTGTACTACCATTAACCCTCTCCACTGCTAGTTTACAGTTTTAAATATGGAACTTTCAGGTCGGTCTCCTCCGTTCGCCTAATAAATAAAACTG
>CACRXP010000411.1:119240-137455 GCA_902702965.1 Spirometra erinaceieuropaei | reverse complement strand
TGTTTGCTCTGTTTGTTGTTCCAACCCACGTAAATAGGTTGTAACGTTCCGCATTTCAACTGATATGACAACGAGCCCACCTTGTAGGAACAAATATAAGGCAGAGAGTTGAAGAGATGATTTGGAATCGTTTTTTCCTCCCTATCGTGCACGCAATCCTCAAAAGCACCACCAGATCATGCTAAAGCTTCGAATTAGTCACAGCTTCGACTGATGAGTTTTCCGTAACATGTTACTCATCCGTGAGACCGGTTGTCTGTTATGTCAGGATCAGAAAATAGTGGCTTCGCAGCCTGGCGTGCGCTGGCAGTCCTACGGCACCTGGTTGCCTGCCGATAGATGCGTTTGCGTTCACGTTGGGTATACAGGTCACCAGCATAGCTGCCCAGTCATCCTCGTCTTTCTGGCCCGTTGTGGTGCTGCTATCGATTAAAATCCTGCTCAAGTGTTTGTTGTTGACCAAGGAGTATGATGGTTCGTCTAGATGTGGATCCGGCCGTGCCTGCCACCTGCGCCTTTTCCGACCTTCGTTCTTCTTAGCTATGTCTTGACACGGGCCTTGGTCGGGGGAGGAGAGAGTGTGGTAGATGTTGTGCAAGTCTACATTCACTATAAAATACATCACGCGCAAGTCATCGTGCCTGCTTCACCTGGCAAGGTGGGCACCGTTGGGCACGACGGTCAAACTGTCGTATAACTATTAAGTACCACTATATAGTCGGAAGAAGTTGCCCAATTTTCGTCTCTTTTCACTGCTATATGGTCGTTCTCGTTTGCACTTCATGCTTCATGAGTTTTATCCGCTTCCCCACTCTTCTGTTTCTAATTTTCGTACTCAACATTCCCCTGCATTGTACGTTATGATTCTTTTGATGAACTGTTTTTAGCCGCTGTAATTTGTTCGCCTGTTAGCCGCTCTAGACGTTTTCAGAATTTTTTTCGGGCACTGGCCTCTTTAGCTTAGGTTTAGCGGAACGCTAACAGAATATGCAGCATTTCTAATTCCCGGCAAATTCTGTTTTTACTTTGAACCGTCTGATAACTATTATCACCACGCTTCACGACTTCTCATTCATTGCATACGACCTATGTCTCGGTGTAATAATGGAAACCCTATTGTTGTTACGGCTGTAAGACGGTCGAAAATGATAAGATTACAGCCTTGCAACTAGTCATTAAACTGAGTTGCGTGGGAGGGTTTGGGGGGGTGAGAGATTGAGTGGCACAGGCCGGCTAGAAGGGCAAAGTCATTCTAATCGTATGATCCCTTTGCTTACGCGTTTTGACTTATATTGCTGCAGCTTCAGAGACGCGTAGGTGGCGGACTCTACTTAAACGCACGGTAAATACAAAAACTGATCTTGCCTGATTTAATTTCCGGGGAAATTAGTGTGCGAACTTGGAGTAAATTCTTCGGAACAGACCTTTTCAGACGCGGCCGGAAATTCGAAATGAATATTTGAGCCGAAGTCCATCAGCTTCTGCACAATAACTGACAGGCAGCCAGAAGTATACAATTGTATAAGAAGTTACCATACTGACAACGCGGGTACCAGTTAAAAGCCCAGACACGCATGTTTCGCTGATCTTGTGCCGCTGCCTGACGCAGCTGTGATGGGTTCGACCCACCAGTGGATCTCCCAGTCCACCTCGTATGTTTTCTTGTATATGCACACCATTTTAAATCTGCCTTGTTTAATTTAAAAACTGATCTTACGAAGATAGAGAATACATTGCTCTTGAACATCCTAATTGGCGCAAAAGTTGAATTTTCATACACAAACGTATTTTAAACCTCCCTGGTACCGCGTTAGTTTTAGCAGGCACTTCGATTATGAGTAAAACACATGCATATTGGCAGGTTGATACCTCAGTACTTGAACCTGTATTCTGCGTTTATTATTAAAAAGCCGCAGAGAGTCCTGAAGTAGACCTCCATTTCTATAAGTTAAGGAGATTTAAAGATCTCCTGCGTAGGTGAACCGAAAGCTCTGTCCAGGAACCCTTATATTGGTAATGCGAGTCGGTGGGGTCGTATCACAAGCTTCTCAACGTTGTTCTTATTCAGAATAAAACGTGTGGTGCATATATATCCATGAAACTCATATACGTGCTGCCAAATTGTTAGAAAACCAGATAAATGATCATATAAAAGCATTACCGGCGGAGAGGGTAAAAAATACATATTTCCCTTCATAGCACAAGGAAAAACAAACGTTTTCTTAAGTCTTCCTTTAAATAATGAAGCTACTTACCCTGTGCATTAAAAACCAGCACAACACATGGCTTATAAGTAGACAGGAGTCTGCGTCACATTTAAAAATAGCACAAGTCGATAGAAATCTTTTAAGCAAAGGGCAAGCTCCGCACGGCATTCTGATTAACTAGTTTTTATGCTCCAATAATGTTCGATTCTACCGAAGGTGAGTTATATATAGCTAGTGATTTCGGCTTTTTGGCGGCGTTCTAAAGGATATCCACTTAACCATCAGAACGGGCGTTCGGCCTCAAATAAAGTCTCGTTCAGCCATGCATAAATAGCCTGCGTCTGTCACTGATTGTACGCAAGATCAGGAGTCCTTTTTATGCTTTGTAGCCGTTGTCTCCCATGCTAGACCAATAAAACACGAAGAACGATATCCTCATCCCAGCGATTGCAAATCAATCCTTGTCTTCTGCAGAACCTGATTTAACTCCCTACTTTTGCATACAAAATCCAGTATTGAAAACTTTCCGTAGCAATCACTTTTATTTTAAAACTTGTTTTACAACATATCATTGGCCTAGCTATTTTAGTGTTAGTTGTACACGCGAAATGTTCCTTTTAGAATCTGCGCGCTTGGACTCACGGCGCTTTTACATTAGTCCAGATATCACTAACTGAATGGAATTCAAGACGCATAGAACCAGTTGCTGCTCTGTAATGAAAAATCAGATGCGCTCTTTGGTAGAAATCCGCCATTTCGTCTTGTAAAAACAACATTGTGTGGCGGTTTATTAGACCTCTCGTCAATTCTACATCCGCTAATTAATCCAACCCTGAATCCCGGAGATGGATGACCAATTAAAGGTTTATTTAAAAAACGGGTGTCAGACACTAAATGTGTCCTTTCAAACGTCAATGTCACGAAGTCCCTTATGATAAAATATGTGCCAATCAATGCAGATCACCAACAGTTGACCTTAAATTTTGTGCAGATACGGTCAAACTGATGTAAGCGAATATGACGAGCTTCTCTAAATGACCTTTCTCAAATGTATACTGTCGTATTATAAATTTTATAACACCGGCATGAAACTGATTGCCAACACTCTACTCATTACTTCTGATTGAAACGCTGGCCTCTAAAATAAACTTTGTCTTCTAGTATGCGCAACCCTAAATCGTCCCCTGTGGGATGCCCACCCCGGCACCGCCTGCCAATGCCCGTGGCATTTGAAAACAAAATCATTTAGGTAAAATATTAATTTTGGGTGTCTAAAATTAGTGAAAACCTTGTACCAAGACGGAGTTTCTTATTGTTGGACGTGATAGGACCTTTATAATTAGATGCCATCCTCACTTGCCTGATCGTTTCGGTAAACAAATAATGATACGATAAATCACTGCTCTCTTTTATTAACCGTTCATTTGCATAATATTGACAAAAAATAATTCTCGATTTATTAGGCTCTATTCAGGTGGGTCTCAAGCCCCAGATGACTGAATTTGTTACATTTTCTATTGGATCTGACAGGAGCTACAACAGGAGACGTTTCAGGTACCGCAACAGTATTGGTTTCAAAGGAAATAGAATAAAAATTGGATTGAGAGGGTGGATCCGAATTTGGGTAGCCACTGTCACAAACACTGCGAAACTGAATGCTTTGTAGATTTTTTGTTGCAATGACCTGGTTACTTCTTATCACGTCAGACGAACAAGACGTTGCAAAGCGCTTGCACCTGACAGATCTTACTTTTGTCCCTTCTACGCTGTTGCCACAACTTGCGCTAGCATTTCAACGTTTTGCTTTCCCTCCAACAACTCCCGACTGTCAATGCCCTGCTCCGAGCATAATTCTTGGTTGTCCACAGACCGATATCATGCACGCCATTTCCATCACTCCTGCCCAGACTCGCACCTGTGCTTCTTTCTGCACGCAAGCACGCACGTTCACGGTGTCAGACATAAGCACGGCGGGTTTGTGCGCCACTGGCAGTCACGCAAAATGTTGGCCAGGGAAAATTAGTCTTACCGCTCATGCGCCAAACGGAATGACTTTTGGCCCTGATTTTTGTCCTCTGGCACCAGTCCACTCGTGCAAAACAGCCTGAGGCAAAAACGGCTCAGTCGCCTGCCTGTGTTGAAGGCGTGTGTTGCGGTAGCTTAACCACAAAGAGGACAGGGTTTGCGGTGTCATCAACGGACTTGGGTCAAAGCCTTTCAAGATTGATGCGTCCTTTGCGTGTTTTAGTACAAGGCAAGTAAACGAAATTTCTCCCCTGGCAAACTGCACGTGAAATTTTGGGTATTGGCGCCGTCAGTTGATGTTTCGTGCGGTAAAAAGTATACAGAGAGGACTATGTGGGTATTGCGAATGCAGGTGCAGTCTAATTTTTGGGGGAGCTCCGAAATGATGCATTTTGTAGTTATTTTTTCAGCTTCAATAATAGTCCGTAGCTATGTATATGCAACAAAAGACAAATAAGGAATTCTAGTTCCGATTATGGGTCACCATTATGGTTAAGCAACTTGGAAAATTCACAGATAAAGTAACGCTCTAGACGACAGTTCTAAGGATCTTGCAAGACCACAGATCTGCAATTATGACGCGTAGAAGAAAAAGGGTTTGGCTCGCCGAAATATCATTTAATATATTATGTTACTTCCGAATGTACTTACTTATAATTGTTTTTGTTTTGAGGGGATGTCAGGTGCCAATAAGGGGACAGTTGGGATAATGAATAGGAGAGGCTATAAGCATTAAAGGAAGCGAGGCAGTCGAAACTGCCAGCTATTAAGCAGAGATAAACTGCAGATCCCAGAGCAGAGGATGCAGGTTCAAAGTGCGACTTATCTTAGCCTTGGTAGCCGGGCAGTACAAGTCCCGTTGGGTGATGACTTATAAAAAATGTCTGATATTGATCATTTTAACTTCGTTGGACATTTCAAGCCAAGCGATAAGCCCAGTACGACCAAACTAATCATGCCATACATAATTTGGAGACGCCAGCTCTCAAATCTGAAATTTTTTTAAAAAGGTGCAAGCAAAACTCTTCATAACCGTTCCAGAATTTTAATAGTGGGCATAAGGAGCCCGCTGCCGCTAGAAGAGTGAAAATCGATCCAAAATAAATATGTAATGATGAGTAAAGAACTTAAGAATGTTCTTTATCCCAACCCATCTGAGTACTATTCTTTTATTGTTTTCACTTCTGCCGCCCCACCGAAAATTATGTTATTGTACAGGTCTGATGGGAAATAAACGAAAACAGACCTTCTTTGAACCTGACTTCTTCAATGTTTGTATGGGACTTATTTCAGAACTAATGAGTACTTTGTTTTGCAATAAAACTTAACAAACTACAGTATTTTCTGCCAGAGAGTTACACATTACTTTTGTAAGAATGACTTCAAAAATAGTACTCACTTGAAAGTACTCCATATAAGTCAGCTGTTGCGAATTATCGGACTCCAGATAGGCGCGAATAATGCGGGGTCGGTTCACAACACCGTCAACGTAACGTCTTACATGTTCATTACCAATGCTTACGGCTTCTGAGACAGGTCTACTGATACCAACTATTTCAAGCTCCTGATATCTAGAATACTGAAAGACAATGGGTCCACATCCACGCAAACTCGGCGGGTGCTGAGAGTAGTATTCTATCATTGTGCCGGAGGCTGTGCACGAGGTCATTTCGATCAGGGCCTAAATGATGCGAAAGAACAAGAAATTAACTGAGTTATCCGTAAAAGCTGTTAAGGCTTTAGCAGCAGTGGTGCTGCCAGAAATAGTCTATTTGACCAGCGTAGGCTTATATTGGCGGTGGAATAAATAATTGTTGTTTATACGACAAAACGGGAATTTCGAAATCTCTCCCTTCGGTCACTGCCTGTTTCTGTGTCTTGTATCTAAAGTAAAAGGACGTCTAATTCATGTTATGCGATATTTTAATTAAGAGACTATGTATAGCACAGAAATCATTCCAAGTATTCTAAACGATGATGAACCAGTCCATGCCCATCTGTCTTTAAAGCCTGAAGACGGGGTATAATTGTTCAGCCTCCGCGGCCAGTGTGGCGAAAAGGCATGCAAATCTGTCCTAACCACCACAACCCGAAGAAAGCCATGCTTAGGAGTAGCCGAAGAGAAGGCGTCAGTAGGAGTGCTGTGTTTTGTGCAGAATGGTTTACGTAGGTCGCTGTCCGTTGACGACGCGCTAAAGCGCATAAGATACCCAGACTGGTCCGGGTACGAGTGGGCGCGCGGAATTTTGATTTCCTTCACACCTCCCGAGCAGATATCCTGATGACCTCGAGAAAGGCCCGTCTGGAAATCAGGAGACTGTTTTTAAATTACAATGTCCGCTCACATTTTCCACCTCGTGGTTGGTTTTATCCGTCATGATCTCTTGCCAGAAATCAGAGTTCCTCGGTCTAAGCAACTCGCTTTTCAGAAAACACAATTTCCTCCTCAGCCCAACCCTCAAAAAATAGTCAGGGTCATCATGACCCCATGTCCTAAACAATCTTCGCTTCTCTCACCGTCCAACCTCCTGAGAACTCAGCTCTGACTACTGAGCTTTCGTGGCCTCGCTCCCTTACCGGTCTCATGCAAGTCTGTCGCAACTTAAAACCCAGTACGCATTAATAATGACGTTTCCGACTCGCATACTGCTTTTCCTTTCTAACTGCACACCATCCTCAGGAAGAATCTGAACTGCTCCTGCATAGCCTTTTGCGAAGCAGTTTTTCCTCTTGAATTTGAAAACGCAGGTTACCTGAACTTTCCTCATATCTTCAGTTTTAAAATCTTTTTCACTGGTTCGTCCAGAGCCCTCCCTTTTATCTAAAAACCTCAGCTTTAAAAATTTCTGACAAATATCTGATGGACGCAAAAACCCCTTCTACATTAAGTTGTGCATGTGGTTGCTCATACAGTGCCGTATAAAGTCAACTTTGGCCTCCAAAGAGCAAAACGTTTTGATCGTTTTTTTCCAAGAAAATGTTGAAAAGACCGGTTTTATGTTATCATCCAGAAGTTCAAGTGACTATCTCAGAACAGTTGAAACCGATTTTCTTTTTATTTTTAAATAAGTGAGTAAGATTACTAAAATTATTAAATTAAGTAAATAATTGCTTTGCAGTTGCTACACATTCAGCGATTGAGAAACAATTAACTACAAGATGAAAAAGTCCAAGCTACTCGAGGAGATGCCATTTTTCCAGTGGCCAATACTCTAAATAGTTGTCTAAGCGAAATAGCCATAGATTTGCTTTCTTTATTTTTCGTTATCCTGAGGACTTTCTCACTTTTCAAAGAGGCATATATAAACGAAAATTTATTACATATTTTAAAACCATTTGCAATAATTCTAGCATTTGCCACACTCGGCGTTCAGTTAAAGCCACTAAAGTTTTGTCTCGTTTAAATGCAATGCGGACAAATATAAGTATCGAATTAAGTCATCAGATATCCCACCTGGCCAGACTTTTTCGTAAGTACGAGGTTTAGTATGACGCCGAAGGGCATGGCGAATTTAGTTACGTCCATCTCGACCACGTCCGGTGGAAGGCGGCGAACATGAACCACACGAGATGCTATCGGATTAATCGACGGTGGTGTGTCTAGTCGCGCCTATCGTCAAGTGTAAAAATAGATCAGTTAGTTTGCATTGGCTACATAGATTGGAAACATTTTGTTTAAAAAAATAAAACGATTTTACATGCGAATGCTAATGGTACAAAAACTTATGCAGACATGATCTGGGTGACTCACCGCCGAATGGCTAAAAGTTTAATATGCTTAAAAAACTCAAACAGACATCTTTTGGATGAACATCCTCTCATCCTCTCTTCTCACGCCTCTGTAGAGCATTGTCAATTAGGCAGTTCACATAATCCTGCAACTCCGATATCCGGGTTTTTAAACATGTATTTTACTCAGGGTTCCCTGCTGCCAAGGCGGCGTGCCCTTACTGGCATTTGTATCAGAACATTAGTTTCTATAGCACGCCTTCTTTTCGCAAGGAAATGACAGGTCCGATGTCTGTTGTCTAATAATTACTTAAGCCTGGTTTTTCTTTCATGTCCCTCGATGAGAACAGAGTAGGACTGCAATTTACTATTGCCTTTGATACAAGATATCGTGGAATCTCAGATAAGTATTCAAATAGGCGGTCCAGCAAAAGGAATGCCTGCATTTCTTTTGCCGGTAGTTCCTTATTTAAAAGGATTGACACATAAACTTTAATACACATAAGGCGTGGGCTGTGTCTCTTGAAAAGTCAACCGGGCTTCCGAAATGTGTTTTCGACTGGAATGAGTTTGTACTATTGATGATGGTGAAGAAGAATTGTAAGGTACTTCATTCACGCCAGGGTGTCTGCCTTCGAATTCGCTGCTTTCCGGTCGACTGAAAGATGACTACTTAAGTAGTGGGCTCTTTGTTGGCTTTCGATTTCCTCGCAGATTTAATTAAATTGTATAGAAAGAATGCGTAAATCATTTTTTTTCTCCACTGCCAGTAAATTGCGCACTTTTCATATTTATACTCGGAGAACAGGTAGCGTTCGGTTTAAAAAGGTTTTTGAATATGCCACGAGCGAAATATCTTGGACTATTCTTCACGGTAATCAATATTTCAACCCTATCTGAATAATTCTTTGTAACTGAAAAGACCTTCGGGTACTTTGGCTAACGTTGTGTGATATACGTCATCTGCTGTGTGAGGTGAAGATTAAAGGGTGTTTCATAGTAGCGTACGGCACCCTCGAAGAAAACTATGCGAAATTACCCAAAATCTTAATATGAAAATTTCTGTCTGTCTACTGACAAACACCAAACCACAACGTGGCAAAAGGTATTAATTTCGTCCAAAAGTGGCCACTACCTTCTTGAAGTCATCGGTAAGTTTAAAAATGTCCTTCGGTAGGAAAACAATATTTCCAAACTAAAAGTTAAGTAAAAAAGCTTGATACTTTCCCCCCACATTTACTTGATGTAAAGTTCCCTCTGTATGCCGAAAAATTAATTTATAGTATAACTTGTGGAATTGCGTAGGGTTCTTCACGTATCAACGCGTCCCTGACATAGATGCAATTCCTTGAGTCAGTCATCCTCTTTGAGCTTATTTGGCACTCACTCAACTTGATTCACGGATCTCAGACCCAGAGTTAATCATTAAACGTAATGATCGCCCCACTACCTGTCCGCTACAGAGGAGTCACCCAGGCATATAGTTTAGCTTTTAGAAATTAATGGATGGACGCCACTCCTAGTGACAGTACTTACCAGACAAAATGGCTAGTACTTATACCCTGAAGTAAAAAACACCGGTATTAAAGTCACTGTAACCACTCGGGTGCGGACGATCTGGCCGTTATTTTACCATCTACGAGCACCTAAGGTGAGAACCACGGATTTTGTTAGGTGTGAGCTTGCACGGCGACTGCATACTATGAGTACTGTATCCCATGTGCGTCCGCTATTCCTATCTGTCGCTGGTTCTAATAATGGGCTTGAGTGTAAATCTCAAATGTCGGGCGAATAAGGGCCCTGTTTCAGTAATCAAGACCTTTTCTTCTCTTAATCCTGACCATCCTGTGTGACCAAGGACATAAATAAACCTGCCCACATTCTGCAACTAGTCTGTGGGTGCAGTATAACTGATGGGTGATAAGGACACCTTCGAAACTCATTTCTTCAGTGCTTTGTCACCTGGTGAACTCTGTCATTGCCGTTGTGGTATTTACACAGGAGTAGATGTGCAGGTACCCACCGACTTCCTGGAGCAGGCAAATTCTGGGTGGAGTGATATGAGCTCATTACTACATGACTGGCTACCAGAATGGGGGCGGCATAGTCTGCGATAATGAGTTACTGATGGACTGCAGTTTAGTGACATCATTCCGACCCATCTATGCTCCATCTCTGGATGAGTTGAGCTAAATGAATGCATTTGTTTGCCTTTCTGGTACCGAATGTCAGCTAAAGTGCATGAGGGTAAAATAAGACCGACACGGTAGCTTTCTCAGGCTATCGTTTCTCTGTTCTTGCTCAGCGGTCGAGTCAGAGGAAGGTTATGGTCTAGGCGAAATGCCAAAAAATCATCATCGGTCTCGATGGGTACGCAGAAGGTCTTGATAGAAAATCTGGCAACCTACCCAGCTACGGTATCCGAGTAAGTGAAGTCTGATTAGAGATGACTGTATGTATGTGCCGTGAACTGAATGCAGTGGAGACGGCGACTTACGTAACGTTTCCCATTCCGACCAAGCAAAACTTCTAAAGCCTTACGTTTCACACATTATTTACGAGAGATAGGGGAGACTAAACAGGATGATGGCGAACTAAGGCACATGTCCCTATAATACTTATAGCGTCCTTAATCTGTATTAAGAGGTTTTAAAAGTTATGGCATAAAAGTCCCTCAGCTGATAATATAATTCAGTTCTTTCCTGGACAGGTGGTTTATTGACAACGGCTCCCTCTTATCTTGTTCTTTGATAAATTAGCTGAAAGAACTTTAAGAGGCCGGATATGCTAAAGGGCAGGATAATCCATTAGAATAATTCAAATATATTGACAAAAGCTAATTACCCGCTTTGCGCTGCTGATATTCAGGCCATCCAGCGATATTTCAAGCAGCGGTGGCGGCGGAGAACGTCTCTGGAAGAGGTCAAATCAGAAATATTAATGCCATTGCTGATTCTTAGCCATTTTATACGAAAAATGACATTTATTGATTCAATTAGTTTATAAAAAGGCAAGCAGTTATCCTAACCTAATTCTGAATTTCAAAAATTTTATTCTTTTCATTCGTGACTATATTTTCGGACGAAAAAATGGAATTTTTGTCAAATTCCGCCCTTTCCAACCTCTTATTTGCTTCCGACTTTTTAAAAAAGGGCTTTCTTTAGTCCGTCGAGCCAGTCAAAAATGCTAACGTGGTTTCTAAGGAACCAGGTTTATTTTACACATTTCGGCGCCCATTTACTAAAAGATAATGGCTCGTTTTAGTTTTTTTTAAATTACAAACTATGGGCTTGCCTCAGAATCCAAATATAGAATCTTAAATATTTATATAATCTTGAGACGTTTTCCACTCATACGGCGTTCTGTTTTATTGACTTTTTAACTGTCAAAAATCCCTCACAGTGTACGAAACGGAGGGTTTATTGTACGACCTGGTATAGATTACCGCAAATCAGTGATGTAGTCGTATTTCTGAGACTTTTCTAGTTGTACCATGCCAGTATATTCCTGTGTAAAGTGACGACGATGCTTCTTACTGGACCTCAGCCATGCGATGGGCTCTTCAGAGATTCGTCAGGAAGTAGTGAATAAATAGTGAGTAATTGCATCAAACAGTGAAATCAAACTCTATCCATTTAAGCGACGTTCATCAGCAAGGGGCAAGATGGGCAGCGTACTTTTTTGTTCACCATCAACGCAATTAATCAACAATAAAAACTTTGACAGTCGATGTGCAGATTCATTTGTCAAATGGCGCCTTTGAATCCCTAAATTGCAGGATTTCGTTATCGGTCTCGAAGATGTCTGCTGCCATTGAAGCGTGCTCGCAACATTGTAGGATAACGGCCTCAGTAATTTGCCTAAACATAAACATTATCCTTCCTGCAAAAGTAAGCTAATGTTGGATATTTGGAACTTCACTCTAGATTATAGCAAGAGACTGATAAAAATTAAAAACTGCGTTGAACATGCATTTTTTGAACACCTATGTTAGATTTTCATGTCAACCGATGAATGTACTCACGGAATTGTTGCAGGCTCCATAAATACATCTCATGACCTCCTTGCACGTCCGGTGCTAAACGGTGCATAGATTTCATCAATTTTCCTTGAGCTTGTCTTGAAGACATCATAAAATTTAGGAGTGCATACTTATGGCTCCGAAGAGTAAGTCTTATTCAAACTTCAGAGTGGAAGAATAAGTCTTTCTGCTAGGAAAGGGACTGTAAATACCTTTTCTTTTGAAACAAAACAGCGTCTTCACCAGCTATTTGGGCTCAAAAACGCATGTGATATAGATATTTCAAAGAGGACCCATACAGCCTTTTATATCCTCATAAGGGAACTTCATTGAGCACAAAATGTTATGACAAATGGAAATCGCGTTGCGCGCTTTTCGAGCAACATAGTTAGGCATGGGGATCCTTGACTATGCGAATTACTCTATGAGTGCCTACAAAATGTTTACTAACTCCTAAACTCAAAAGCGAAATATTCCCTTTAACTGCACTGACAACATAAGGAAACCATTGCTTGATACGAACTGTATATAAGGACCAATCGCGTATGCATCCTTCGCGTAACCTATAAGCTTGATTTTTGCGGAAATCAAATGGCAAAATGGAAAATTGCGTCCCGTAAGCAGTTAATTTTTTAAATTGTTAGTGAAACAAACAGCAGAAAAATGGGTATTCAAAAGCAATATTATATTAGACATAAGCTAGTACCTAGGCATGTTGGGTATTAGCTAAAGATGTGGCCTCATTTGAGTAATCTTTGCCGTTTGAAAGCGCATCAATTCCTTTTAGTCTATTGTTAACAAGTTTAAGTACGCATTTTGTGTCAAGTTTAACTTCTCGGCAAAAACGAAGAGAATCAAAAATTTACACAGCACTTATTAAGTGAATATACCCGATTAAGTTAATTACATGAATTATGCATGAGCTCTGTATTATGACTGATCCTTTTGGAAGTGTGCCTGTATTGAAGAGATCCTTGAAGTTCAAGTAAAAACGCCTCCTATCAAGCCTACCGGCCTCATAACGCATCGATTACTAACAAAAGCTCACGATTTATTCTTCGTCGACTTGCTTCAGATTCACTCAACGAATGAAATATCGAAGTATTGCATAAAAACCTCTGCAAACAAGTCAATTGCCACACTTTCACAATTTAACCTTAGAGACCATCTTTCCAGTAAACGTTTGCAAGAAGTCTGCGTTTGCTGGATTACTGGTTCAAACCAGCAAAGGCTTGTTGTTTTTCATTGGGGTTTGCCCACTTATCGCATGACACATACATGATAAATAGCTTAAACTCTGTGAGCAACAACCATCGGGTCTTATATCTGATTGTATTGGAAGAGTTACTCAACACGGGTGTTATTTGAGACTCTGTAATTTAGGTGTTTGTGTTTTAAGGTGACAGTGCGTAGTTTGGGAAGCTTTGTTCGTCCCTCCGCATGAGACTGTGGACGACATGCTTTCTACACCCGCACTGCGAGCCGTAAATGTCATCCACTGTAATCCTGCGGACATCCCTTGTTTTCTGTGTATATCTATAGTTAAGTGGTATTTTTCGAAAGATTTTAACCATGTATGCTTAGACTACCATAAGGTGTACAGTATACGAGAGACTGGAGTTGAATCATCAGTATAAACAATGCTTGCAGCTTTCAGATAACGAGATTTCAGCTGCAACATGTGACTGGAAACTTGGAGGAAGCGCGAAACCTGTCATCTGCATACGGATATATAATCTTGTCTGCCGACCACATGCATAGTCCGCAGATATTACTTGCCGCCCGATAAAGTAAGTGAATTTCAGCAACTAAACATTATACAATCAGCGACGGTCCTTAGTTTGAACTTTCAAAAATATTTTAACTGAGTGAGCATACTTCCTTACTCAAAAGATCTCTAAAACATGCATTAGAATATATTAGTCGGTGGTTCGAGCCCGTTTCGCAGAAAACCCCTTCTGAGGCTGTGAGTCTCCCCAATTCCAAGAGTCTGCCTTTGGAAGTATTTCACACATAATTAGGGAATCTGCAAACTATATTGGGCATGGGGATATGTGCTTACTACATGCTTTCTCATTGGTTCCTGACATGCTTACTGGTCCTAAACAGGAACGAACTTTTGTCTTCTAGGAGAGAAAAAGTAATTTTACGGAGCTACTTCAAAGTGATACTGCAAAATACCATGTCCGTAGTAAAACTGTCGAGTGATTGGAGTGCCTACCTTTAATTTGAATCCTCTGGCTGCCAAAGTGAGGAAATTGCTCAGCGGCGGTACAGCTTGAAAACCGATAAGGCTTCCCAGACAGAGGACAGGCAAACTGTTATTAGGTAATTCCACACCCTCCCCGACAGAGTCAACTTCTACTGAGGAGGCAGCTGTGGTTCCCGGTACGATGTGCGCGTCAGTCATTGGCAGGCCAATGGGTGCTAAAGTCCGCGGTTGAGGCAAAATCGGACCCGACATCATTGTGTTGATAGAGGGCGCCATAGCGCCCAAACAGAACTCATGCGAGGGAAACATCTTTGTTAGGCTGATATGAAGGAGAGCAGAACCAGACTAGGGTAACGAAAATAATACCCGACGGCTGCGTGGCAGTAGAGCGAGTCGCAGGACGCGAATGCGTCGGAGGGGAGGTGAAATCCTTTCCGCCAATAGGAAGAGGCTGAGCTATTTTAATTTTCGCTCTAGCACATTGAGAGAGCGTCAGTTGCTACTTCGTCTAATGACTCGGACGAGTGGAAAGACTTACTGCCCTCTCCCTACTGGCGAAGATACTACAGACAGCTGCGAATCTGTCTGAGGCTTTAAAGATAAAGTACGAAAAGGCATGTGCGTCATAAAGTGTTATCACAGTTGTTCTGAAATTCCAAAATATGCATTGCGCAGGTGACCATTTAAAAACTCATTATTGTATCATCGCTGGTTTTCAAACTTTAGATAACTGGAATTGACAGTTTGTCTTAAACATACCTACCAGAATATACTTCAAAGGTGTTTACTGGTCTACTACGGCGTGTAATTGCATATATTCCCACACGTTAAAAAGCGGTGACAAAAGATTTGGCAGCTACAGCAGATCGTTGTGGAAATCAACTTCGATTTTTGAAACTGCATATTTCGGCCTCTCTTTTGTATGAAAATAGGAAAGCTTTTGTATACCTTTGCCGTGAAGTAGAAAAATATTTTCTTTTTAGAAGCTGATGACGGGAAGGCTTCCTTGTCTCCCCTGAAAATACCTGTGTTCCCCTCCACCTAGATCTTTATGGCCTGTCTATTGTATTAGAACGTAAGGATATTCAGTCACCATCAAGTCACGCGAATGATTTTAGTGGTGTCGGGCAAAGATTGCTCGGCTGACTTGTGAATTCTCATTGTCTTTGAGAAAATAAATCAAACATCTTGCAGGTTATGTCATTTTGCACTTCGAGTTTAGGCATTCCGGGAATGAAACATGTGAGTGTCAGGTTCAGTTACCCTGTATGATGATAAAACGCTCAACAAAGAACAAATGTATAACAATTTTTCAAAAAACCCTCGATTTTTTGAATGGTTCTATCAGATGGCACCAGCAAGACAGTAAGCCTATGTTGGTTTTTCGGAAGCATATTTAACTTTGGGTATTAAATGACTTACGGTTGTTCCGAGCTGTTTTTTATACATGGTAGAAAGTTGAAGAACAAAGAACCTGATGTTTTGATGTCTACGTGTTTATCATGATCTGCACAGTTTCAACACGCCACTTTAAACAATTAACGCACACTTTTAGGCATATAAAAACGTCGGGATCTTAAATATATCACATGAAATCTTTTACTAGTGTTCATTTTGGAAACGACGGTTAGGCTGATTTAATATCGGCGTAACATCTTTGGGACAGAATTGACACTTAAAAGCAGGGGAAGACATTGCGACATAAATGGGTGAGTCGGAATCGGCACCGGACTACAAAAGTATTTTCAAGGCTTACGTCGAAATAATGTATGTTTTTTATATTTATATGACCTGAGAAAATTAATGAGTGTCTTCCTTTAATCACCAATACCTCGCTATTTAAAGACAAATCCCATTTTCCCTTTTTCTTATCGTACATATCAGGCGTAATCTCTGGAGTAAAATCGTACACAATATTTGCATTCCTGATTTTCACATCCTTAACACACATGAATAGGTTTTCTCTGATTAATAACTAAAAATTGGACATTACTAAGAAAAAATCAAATACTTAATTAAATAGCAAAGGTAGAACGACGTAAGAAAGTGGTCCGTAGGTGAAATTTGCACATAGATCTTCTCCATGAATAAGCGTAATGCCAAGTGTGACGGTTGGCCGATAGATCAAAGCCTGAATATAGATTTCGACACGGCCATATGAGAATTGACTGTATTTGTTCGTTTTTACATTGTTTTGGATACAATTGAAAAATGCAAAACAGGTCTTTGCTCGATTTCATCGATAGAGCGTTAAAAAAATAAAATGTTTTATAAGTTCACAAGTTGATAGGCTGTACAACGACTAATAAACTAACAGACACGTCAGTTGTAGTCGTAAACACAAAGTATTGTGTAAACTAAGACAATCTCCTTCTGTCAGATTACTTTATAATTATTTCTGGTGCTGGAGCACGATTCATTTCAAATCTTCCTTGAAATAGTGGTAAATACTTCACGATTTTCAGTGTTTTAAATCAATCATCCATAAATATAGATCCCGTTCTATGCGTTTAACAGAACCTTCCAAAACAGGATAGTTTCTGAAAACGCTTAACGAAGAAGTGAGTTCTTGGACACTTTTTTCTAAGGCAGCCGGCTGTCTGGATTATATCACGAAAAACGATGTCCGCCATGTGCCCCACAGCATAGTGGGCGCAAGGTATGTGACTTAGGCTGCATCTTTCGAACCCCCTCTCTCTCAGTCACCTGCGTCTAATGCCAAGAGAAAGAGAGTAATTTAATTAATCAAAACAATTTTATTTTTATACTAAAGGCCCATCAAAGCAAGTAAAAATAAATTTTCATATGAATTTTAGACGAAATAGACAGAATCTGTACAAAATGAAATTCATATTTTCTGACCTAGTAGTCCGTTAAGAAAAATGATGAGCGAGCAGTGAAAAAACGCCATTTAAGAATTTAAAAAATTATCGGATTAACTTTACAGGAGACAAGAACTGTCGCTCATGAAAATACAAAAGTGGGAGCAGGACTGGCCTTCATGTAGCGCTGTATAACGGATTATAATCGGACATCGTCAGGGCAGAAATAAATGCCACCCTTGAGAGGTACGTATGCGGGTCGGACAGGACTGGCCTGCATGTAGCATTATATAAGGGATCCAAAACGGACATCGTCAGGGCAGAGTTGATACGCCAGATGAGACTATTCGCGTCAAAGTGACGAGACGAGAGGAACGCAGACGTGATCGGCCACAGTCCGCTTCGAGCACAGCCAAGGAGTGGGCAGGGGAGATACGACCAAACTACTAATAAACGGTGAATACAGAGGGTTCCGCCGCAAGCGTCAACAGACCGCTAGAGGTCGAAATGAGGATATGACATCAAGAACCGAGAAAATCGTCGTTACGGGGAAGAAGTGGTAGCAGTCGATTTAGTAACCAATTCAAAACAGGGGGTTGCAAAGATATAAATGAAGGTTTCCACTTGATCTACCAGTGAAAAAGATCGGGGGCGAGAGAGGACGCAGAAACTTCTTAAAACGTGACCTCTGGCACTCTCACGTACGTAAGATGCATGCTGCTTACTCACTGTCTTCTGAATTCCTGGATCTTGTGTTTAGGGGGCCAGATCGCGCATGTGACGTGAGCAGGGAAGGTCATTAGCTTGGTCATCCACTGCGCCCATCCCCCGCACCAGACATGTTACCGTCTCGGACAGTGGCTGGAGCCTGGTAATAGAAATAGATATTAAGGACGACGCCTCAGCGCACTTTCTTCACTATGAAAAATCTCGTGCGCTTGGAACTATCTCAGTAAGCTAAAAGCCGTGGATTGGAAGTTTGCCAACTGACGAGATGAATTGACGCTCGCAATCATGGAGTGGCTGGCTGGTGGTCTAAGAGTTAGGCTGCAATAACTCCTTCGTAATGTGGCCTCTATGACGCTCCCATTTCGTTGGATCCGAGCTGGGTGTGGCGGCATGCCTAGGGGCGGCTTCGGCCTCGCCAGCCACCTGCGCCCCCTCCCGCCTCAGGTCTTCTTGACTTTGTGTCAACACCA
>CACRXP010000411.1:95375-117560 GCA_902702965.1 Spirometra erinaceieuropaei | reverse complement strand
GGTGGATGGTGTGAATGTCCATTGTAACTAAAAAAAAAAAATCATGCACAATTCACCGTACATGCTCTCACTCTGCTGCTGTGGAGCACGCAGTGGATATCTTGGGTCGAACTATCGTGCCGTGTAGCGGGTGTTTAGGTATTCAAATGCGGCTCTTACGTGAGGAGCATAGTAAGTGGCATTATTTATCTCGCGTAGGTGCTGACTACGCCTAACGTCCATTAACCGGCATCCAACTTTCACCTGTGACTCCTGTTCCCATCTGCACCCTACAGGCTGCCAGAATGAGTCCGCTAATAATATCAAATTGGAATGTTTGGTCCCTTTTAGAAAATCCGAGGATTAATCGATCGGAACGGAGGGCTGCGTTGGTCGCTCAAGAACTGGCTCGCCACAAGGTTGATATCGCTGCCCTCAGCAAGATCCGCTTCTCCGACCAAGGCCAACTGGAGGAGGTGGGTGCCGGCTTTATCTTTTTCTGTAGCTGTCGCGAAACGACGAGACGCGGGTATTGTCTTTGTCATTCGGAGCAGCATCGCGGGCAACTGCGGCGTCTAGAACAGGGCACCAACGATCGACAGATGACCTCGAGCCTGCCTCCTGGGGATCCACGCCCCCTTCACCCCTGCGACAAGCTATGACGAGATAAAGAACAAATTCTAAAAGGAATTGCCCGCTCTCCTGGCGTAAGTGCTGAAGGCGAAAAATTTGATTATCCTTGGCACCTTTAACGACCCCGTTGGGACAACCGGTGCTGTCTGGCAGGGAGTGCGTGTCCCTACGGGATCGGCGGCTGCAACGACAATGGCTTTTTTCTCCTGCGGACCTGCGCGGAACACCGCCTCCAGCTGACCAAAATACTCTTCTGCCTCCTGACTCGGGAGAAGGCGACCAGGATGCACCCTGATAGCGGCACCGGCAGCTGCTGAACTGTGTTCTCGCCCGAAGGAGAGATCAACAGGACCTGCTCGTGGTGAAGGCTATCTCCGACGTTGACGGCTAGACGAATCATGGCGTCATCATCTTCAAGATGAGGCTCCAACTGTAATTCCGCAGACCAAGAGGTAAGCGAACACCAGCTCAGTTAGATACTTCCATGTTAGAGAAGGTTCGACTCCCAGACGGCATGTCAAAAGAAGAAGAGGTGTTCGCCAGGAGAGGTTTATTATAGGTCCGACGTTTCGAGTAGTTATTCTGCTTACTCATTTTCAGCGACAAGAAAGTCGTGCGAATATGGCTCATTATATGGCGCACTTTGTTTGATGCGTGGCCCGTCAATACGGCCTGTGTGGCTGTGCCCAACCTGCCTTTCACCGTGACCTGGAGTCGTCTCTGCCATCGTCGACCTCGGAGATGCTTGACGGTCCTGATAATTCCGCTCCGTAACTGTACCTCGTCAGGGAGGTTCGTAAAACCAGATGGGGGAGGCAAATTATTGTGGCGGTTTACAGGGCAGTCGGCGGATATCCAGGCTTCTTGCACCTACCCTGCTGTATGATCATCGCGATCTCAACTACGACATAGTTGAAGGTAGGTCTTGTTTGAGCAGCATGGGTTTGTACCTCCGACTTCGGATCTTACCCACGCACAGCCAACTGACGTTCGTGAATTCGCGTTTGCAGCCGTTGACCGGCTTTTCCAACGTGGTCGCACATCCTGCAGCTGTACTTCTCGAAACCTTGGACCTTCAATAAACCTCTCCCGGTGAACGCCTCATCCTCTTTTAAGCTAGATACTGTTTTGCTGAATTAGCCTGCTCACCAATCAAGTGACCCAGAGGCTGGAGAACCTTCAAGCTCCCGATGAAGACGCCGCCGTGGAGAATCGGTGGCGTCAACTGTGGAACGCTATTCATTTGATTGCCGTGGAGGTCCTCGGACGCGCGTGTTGCCAACATCAGGACTGGTTCGACGACAACGACGGAGATATCAGTCAGCTACTCACGGAAAAGCACAGGCTGCACCAAGCCTACATAAGCCATCGAACCGACGTCGACAAAGCCGCATTCTTCCTTTATTTCCGTCTCGTGTAGCAGCGACTAAAGGAGAGACAGGGCGCAAGGATGACTCATATGGCCAAGGAAATCCAGGGGTACGCCGTCTACAATTAAACCTAGGGCCTCTTCGCATAACTTAAGGCGCTCTGCTGTCCAACAACCAAGGAAGCATCGCGGTTTCTCTGCTCAGATGGAACAAAGCTTCTGACGATGAAATCTCAAATCCTAAAGCGCCGGGTCGAGCAGTTCAAAAATGTCCTCAACCGCTCATCTACTATCTCCGACGCCGCAATCGACTGACGCCCTCACGTACAACGAACAGGGACCTGAATCTCCTGTCCTCCCATCCAGAAATAATCCAAACCATGCACTAAATCTCCGGCAAGAAATCATAAGGATTTGACGTGATTCCGACCGAAGTCTATAGGCACGACGACCATCGACTGATATACCGCCTCACAGCGCTCTCCTGGGAGATGTGACGTCGAGGACAGGTCCTTCAGAATTTCATGGACGTGACTATCATCCATCACTTCAAAGAGCAAAGGAAACAGCAACTTCGTAGTACCCACGAAGAAATCTCGCTTCTCAACATCCCTGGGAAGATCATCACTCGCATTCTAATTAGCTGTCTTAAAGGCCAACCCAAACAGGACTTTTGCCGGAAAGTCAGTGTAGAGTTTGACGCCACTACGGAACCACAGGTATGAACTGCGTTGTCCGTCATCTGCAAGAGAAGTGCCAGAAAATGCAGACCCGCCCGGATTTGACGAAAGCCTTCGACAAGGTGAATTGCGGTAGAACGTGGAAAATCATGTAGAAACTCGGCTGTCCCGATCGATTCACACACATGGCAAATCGCCCCTAAGACGGGATGAGGGCGAGTGTCGCGAATAACGTGGCAGTCTCCGAGGCATTCGCAGTGACCACAGGACTGAAGCAGAGCTGCGTACTTGCTTCCATCCTCTTCAGCCCTATGTTTTCTGCCATGCTGACTGATGCCTATCGTGATGTGCGTCATGGGATACGCATCGCCAACAGGACTGGTGAGCATTTTCTCAACAGCAGGGGCATGCAGACCTCAACACGCTTATCTACGACTACAGTCCACGACCTGTTCTTCGCGGGCAACTTCGCATTCAACATCACGACCAAAAGGTGCATGCGGAAGTGCATGGACCTCTTTGCTGCCAGGTGCGCCAATTTCGGACTAAAAATCAGCACGGACAAAACTCTGATCACACACCAACCGTCACCCAATCATGAAATACAGTACTCCATGAATTAATCCAACTACAGTCAATTTAAGACTGGGGACAACTTCGCTTATCAAGAAAACACGCTACGACAAACATAAAGACAAAATTTTCCATAGCATCTCCAAAACTAGTCGGGCCTTCGACCACATGGAGGCCACAACCCTCAGCCGAACATTAAAACTGAAGATGAACAAGGCCGTCTTCTTGACGACACTTCTGTACCGAGCGGAGATCTGGACCGTCAACACTAATCAAGCCAGGAAGCTAAGTCACTTCCTGCTCAGAATACTGAAGCTGAGATGACATGCACGGACCCCTGAAACTAGTCAACATTCTCAACATCCGCGCCATCCTGCAACTGCAATGGACCGGTAACCTGGTGAGGATGAACAATGAGCGATTGCTCAAACAACTCTTCCACAAAAACATCGATACATATGATCGCCGAGAGAGAAGGGACAAAAATGACGCTATAGGGACGCCGTAAAGAACTCTCTGAAGCGTCTGAGCATCCTCCCAGAGACCTGGCAGGATCTAATCCAGGATATATCAGCCTAGAGAAGAGTAGTGAAGACTATTGCATGGATCTTTGACACAAACCGAATTCCCACCGTCCAAACCAAAAGCACTGCTTGCAAGTCACAAAGGCCTTGGATCCACAACGTCAACACCCGAACTTTTCCAACGCGTCCATGCTGCCAACGCACAGTCCGCGCGCGGACCGACCTCGTCGGACATCTTCAAACGCACTGCAGCATCAACTTCTCCTTCCACAAATGCCCCTACTGTCACTCCTGTCTCACACCCCACGACGACGCACGTCACCATCACCGGTGATCACACTGTCGATGCCTCGTCGCTCTCGACCACCGGCACCATCCTTCCCGCCCAAACGCCTTACCAACATCACACTTTCTCCCACTCACACCACTGATGAGACGCCATCGGACGTCCCATCAACTACTACCTTCAACCCCACCGTCTCCACCATCACCACCACCACCACCACCATCACCACCACCACCACCACCACCATTAAAGACTGGATCTCAAACTATCCACATTGCGATCGCACATTCACCTCACGTATCGGCCTGGTCGGCCACATGTGAGTCCATCGCACGGAGACTGGCGAGCCGGTGTCAACAGCACCAATATACAGCCATCGCATCCGCCTCGATTGTCCATCTCGCCCACGCATGTTCACTCACCGCATTGGCCTGTTCGGTCACATGCGTCTACTTGGAAATCTGCGGTAAATCACCGCAGAGACGACCGCATCACCACACATCCCCCACCAACACATGAACCACGCATACACCCCTCCAACAACTCACACCAGCGGTACCTCTCACGTAAGTGGCAGACCCCTTCTGCGCGTGGCTCTTCTGCCACACGCGTGATCCGAAGTTCTGCTAACTTGTGTACGTGTTATCATGGTGTGTGCGTTTTGGGTCCAGGTCCTGCTCGTGGCGCGCGCAGACGGGTTCTCTTGCTCTGTCAGTCACTGCGCCCACTCCCGTCATCAGACATCTGATCGGCTCCAGCAGTGGACTGGTGTCTGGGGATTAGGCGCTAGAGTGTGGTGAATGGTATCAACGCATATTTATTTAAAGTATTTGGATCTACCACGGTGCTCTACAAGCCGTGGCTTGGAAGGCTGCCAATTGACGGGATACTTCGGACCTCGTATAAAGCTCAGCGTGCGTTTGTATGGAATGACCGACTGGTGGACTGAGAGTCAGGCTGTAATATCACCCTGCCTTTTCCCTATAACATTTTCATTCTGTGAGATGCGAACCTCCCTCTTTTGTTGCTTGGTGTAAAATCCTGATTGGTGCACACTGTGAACCAGGGAATGTGGTGGTACACCTAGATGCAGCTTTTGCCCTGCCCTGCCTGTGCCCTCTCCCTCTCCAGTTTTTGACTTGGCCTTGACATCAGATCCAGGTGAAGAAGGGGGAGAGGGCTACGGATGACGCCTAATTCTATTATGGTTTTTAAAGAATTCATGCGCAAGTCGATATTCCTGCTCCCACCCTACTGTGGACATTGTCGGTCACGAAGATCGAAATGCGGTGTTTTACCGCAGGCTTTCATGGAGACTCATGAGAATGGGCGGGCCCATGCGATGACTGAATATCCTTGGGCAGTGTGGTCAATTGAGACGATGGCGATGGGTGTAGGTTGATGATTCTGTCATAGGTTCGCTGGTCTCAGAACAATCGAATCTCAGACAACCGGTCCATATGTCGGATCAGTATAGCCAGGATAGGTTACTGGCCGCTGAATTGCTGTTAGCGGCGATGCCAATGGTAGAAATGTTGGCAATGCTGGAGACGGCGAGGTTTTCGAGTGAAAGATGGGTTTGATTTACAGATTTTCTAGTGAATTTCCCTTACCTATCTGATGTATTGTAGAGCGAAGAAAAGAGCCGGCAGACCAATAAGCCTGATTTGGACCCTTTAAGAAGAAAATCGTATCTAGACCTCCACGTCATGTCAAATGTATTTTTTCAATATTAGAACAAATAAATAAGACGTGACATATGAAGTGTTCTCTGCGAGGACGGTGCTAATTTAGAGGAAAAAAACGAATCACGCAGGGAATCGCCGTGCTGTCCGCCCAGTCTGTTCCTGTGGATGTCCGAATATGCAGCACATGTACGATAGACCCATCTGATAAATTCATCGGCCAAAACACAGGCCGGTTATCTGACAAGGAGATAAATATAGTACCTCCAAACGGTTGCACGCAAACTCGCCCTCGCTTACTCACTGATTCTGTCTGGCCATTCCTCCTTTATCAGCGCTCTTAACGACTAGAACTAACCTCCAGCCTTCCCCTCCTCAATTAGGTTTCTAGATAGTCGGCGGTAGACTATCGCATTATCAGGGTAGCTATCGGAGAAACGGACTCAGCGGCCACTCCATTTAAATGAAAGAGCTGTTAGGATGGAATGTCGCGTAGAGCTGCACGGTGTAAACGAAGGCGGACAAATCGCAGGAAGCTCCGAGGCGGATGTAGAAGGCTGACCTTTTGTGGGTGGCAATAAGGAGACGGTGGGAGTCACTTTCAAGAGATTGACTGGAACCACCCTCTTGTAATCGCCACGGCAGCTTTTGGATGCATGTTGGCGCACAATAGAAGGTAGAAGGGCCCCCATTTGGAGCAATTTTAATGACTTACGAACACTGTCGACGCGGATAGATATGAAAAGGTAAGTTAGCAAGTTTGGATCAATATGTGACTTATTTGCAGGAGGGCCTGCAGGGCTGACTCATAGACGAGGTTTTGCTTGACGCAGCCCAAATGAATCGCCAGGGATCCAGAGGGTAGTTCTATATGAGAGAGTTTAAAAACGGAGCACGCACAATTGGCGTCGAGGAATGACCAGGGCCGATGTTAGCTATGGTGGGTTGGTCATTTTTTAATCATGTCGCAGCAAAACTGCCGCCAGGATGCGGAGGACACCCACGAAAAGTACATGCATGCACTGTGCAAATACGCTTCCATTACAATCATATATTCCACTCACGCATTGGTCCGGTTGGCTATCTGTGAATCAATATTATTACGACTGAAGAACTAGTAACAGGAGCCCCAATCACCATCCGGTATGCTCGTCTTAACTGTCCGTATTGTGCTAACACGTCCGCAGCAGAGTGAAAGCAGGAACCGTGGCTTGTTCGTGAATCCGTTTATAGTGATAGTACACTTGCCATCATCTACCGCACTTTCTCCTCCCTCGGCTGTGTCCGTGGTCATGACAAAGTCAAGAATACCGGAGGCCGGAGAGGGCGTAGGTGGTTGGCATGTTCAACACACGCACCTAGGTATACTACCATAGCCTCTTGTTAAACGCCTAAAACTGACCAGGAATTTTAAACATCTCAGTCTTGAGAAGATGGTCGATCTAATCTGTCAGCTGGCAGACTTCCAAGCCACGACTGTTAGCGCACTATGGTTGATTTGAGCGCGCCAGATTAATTATAGCGTGGAATATGCACAGAGACCGTCTACCTCATTCCCTCTTTCTACTCCCCGGCACCAGTCCACTATCTAAGCTGGCCAGATGTCTGGTGCTCAGATTGGGAGGGGTGACTGACAGAGCCGAGAACACTTCGTCTGCGTGTGCCACGCACGGCCTGGCTCCCCATATACACAGCAGGACTTCACACACAAGCGCGTAGATCACTTGGATCTCACATACAGCAGGGGAGCCGTATGAGGAAAGGAGCCAAAGAGCACGCTTCCAACTTGCGCGAGAAGTGCGTGAGTAGTGTGATCATGAGGGTTTTCATGCGCGGTGCACCTGCTGAAGAAGAACTGTGCTGTGATGAGATCTAACCTGACATGATTTACCGCAGGTTTTCGTGAGAGCGCACGTAAGTGAGTGCGTCCATGCAATGGCTGAATGTGCAGGGCAAGGGGGACAGTTTGGGCGATGTCGTCTGGTGTATGTGGGCGCTCAAGACGATGGTTCATTGGCCTCTGTGAGATGGAGTCGCAAGTGACCGACAAGGCCGGTACGCGACGCGCATGTGCATTGATAGTGCTGGCAGGATAGGTTGGAAGATGTTGAGTGGTATCTTATTAATGGATCCTAGTAGTTGCCGCGCTGCTGAATGGGATGTTGGTGGGGCTCAGAATGGTCGTGGGTAGAAGGAGCATTTTGGAAGAGGTCGGGTGTTGACGTTGTGGATGGGGACGCTTGAGACTTGCGACCCGCTCTTTTGTGTATGCCATTCCATGATCAGCAGAACAGCAGGAATCCATGTAATAATTATTTGATACCCCTCTTTTGTACCATAATTTTGACCCTGTGAAAGAAGGCGTTCCGTTGGACGTCCGAATGAGCCAGCTTCCTCTGCAGTTTGAAAGGCTGACCACGCAGACGGTCAATCCCGCCAAATTCGAAGAATCAATCAAAGTCTAGGGCACACTCACGGCCTCTGACAATCCTGTAGGATTGAATGAGATCACCACGCAGTTGCCTGTAATTTAGAGGAAACAGATTTAGTTTGGTCAAACTGGTTTCGTAAGACAAATGATGAAGATTCTTGACCATCTTCGTAGCCATCGCCTGTACTCTTCCCAGTCGTTAATAATCTTTCTTCAACCACGGTCGCCAGGCCTGGACTGCATACTCTACGTGAGACCGGACGAATGTCCCATAGGTTTTTCCGAACAGCTCATTATCGATCTGCACAAATCCTCGCCTCAGCGCAAATAACACCCATATCACACTTTGAGCTGCCAGCTAGATCGCAGTTGGTAGCCAGGATCCGTATTACAGGTGGCTGGGGGGTTTGTTCACTGGGGCTATTTTGTGGGGCTCCATAAGCACATCTCTCCCATTTGGCTTCCGTTTTACGGTTGAGGTTAGGATTAGGGTACCGGTTAATGTGTTCCTATTTTCAGGTTAGGGTTATGTCTTTAGGCTTAGGTTTTCGGGTTACGGTTAGGGTTTGAGCGTAGGAATGAGTTTCAGTATTACGGTTAGACTTCTCAGTTACGGCTGTGTCTAAGGGCTACGGCTACGTTTGCGATTTCGGTTAGGGTTAGTGTTAGTGATGCCGTCAGGGTTAATGGTTAACGTTTAAGGTCGAGGTTAGGGTTAGGGTTGACGTTAGGGTTAGGGTTAAGTTCGCCGTCCGCTTCTCATTCCTCGCTACCAACTACTATCTAGCCTGGCTGCCCTTTGACACTGTGATGGTGGTTTCAGCCAGGAGGTCATTAGGGGGCCCAGATCTTTCTGTTCCACAACATTTGAAAGGGGCTGACCACCACACACTATTGAAATGAATCGTGCTACTTACTGGTCTTTTTGGTGCGGAGTCTCAGAACCGCACATTTGTCCACATTAAAATTAAACAGTCAACGAGCTGACAAACTGCTCAGGCGGTTGAGGCTGTCTTGGAGCGCGTACCTATCGGCGTCAGATCTGATGGGTCTCCATGGCTTTACATCGTCAGCAAATATGATGGCGCTGCATTCCAGGTCGTCAACGCAGTCGTTAAGGTAAACCAGGAATAGCAACGGCCATAAGACGGAGCCCTGGGGTACACCACTTAGAATGGAGGTAGGAGTTGACCTTGAGGCCTCAATGCCCACGGTTTGTGATCTTCCGGTAAGAAAATCTGTTATCCATGTCAACAGCCTTCCTCTTAGCCCAATTATGGAAAGTTTGTAGATTAGGCGTTTGTGTGGGATGCTGTCAAACGCTTTCTTGAAGTCTGTGTAGATGACATCGACCCTTCTATCCTCGTCCAGTGCGCGATTCCATTGCTCCGTCGAGAGTAATAAACTGGAAAAGCACGAGCTGTTCAGGTCTGAGAGTAAACGGCCCTGCTCCAGGAGCTTCATTATTGCTTTCTTAACTATGGCCTCCATTATTTTACAACAGATACAGTTTAGACTAACAGGCCGGCAATTGTTAGCATTAGTGCGAGCCCCGTCCTTGTATATCGGAAAGATATTTGCTGTCTTCCATTCCGATGGCAGCCTCCCTAAGCCAAATGACGAGCGGAAGATGTTTGCCAGTGGTTCGGAGAGTTCATTCGCCAATTCTTTCAAGAATTTGTCCGGTATATTGTGCGGTCCCGAGGACTTTGCTTTTTTGAGATTTTTCAGCTCCCTTTCACCGCCAGCTATCAGGAAGAGTATGGAGTCAAGCACGGCATCAGCAGTCTCAACAGCATTGCTGACACTGCGACCGCGAAATCTGTTTCTCTAGTAAAAACCGAGGCAAAATACTGTCCTAAATGTTCGACTTTCTCGCTGTTCTTAATGATCTCTACACCATTATCATCCTTCAGCACCGCAACCGGGCCCTTATTTTTCAGTCTGCTGTTAAGATAATGAAAATCTTGGGCTTCTGTTCAGCCTGCCGGATAATTTTGGATTCATACTCCTTCCGTGCCTGACGGATACATTTCTTGACTGCATTTCGCTGACGACGAAATTCTTCGAAATGTGCCGGTGACGCGGTTTCCTTGAATATTTTTCATCTTTTGCTTTTCTCCTGTAGATGCCTAGTTAGAACCCTCGTTTACCAAGCAGGTTGACTAGTTGTTTTCTGTACTTAAGGTGAGCAACAGCGCCGAATTATATCGAGTAAAATCGTCTTAAAAGATCTCCAGTCGTCCTCCTAATCTCCCCTGAGTAATTGGTCCCAATTCACGGACGGCAATTCATTCTTCATCGTGTTGAAATCTGCCTTCCATATATTCGGTTGGCCTCCCGTTCTCTTTTGGCATTGAGAGAAGAGCGAGTAATCCCATATTAGCATAGCATAGTCACTTTCTTCGAAAGGTGCATTGGAATACACTTCGTTGATATTAGCGAAGTCTTTAGTGAAAACTAGGTCTAGACAATTCGCTCTCTGGTTCTCTCAAAATCTTGTTAGTATCTTCACATGTTGTGTCAGAGGGAGATTGAGTGTGAGGTCCAGTAGCTTATTGCTCAACGAAGCTGGCCCACCGTTGGCTGCCATAGTTTCCCACTCTATTGCAGGTGCGTTGAAATCCCCAGCAATAAGTACCTCTTGGTGGCTAGCTACGTCTTTGACTAAACCAAGGAGTGACTCATCAGCTGCACTCAGAAGGTTTTTTGGTCTGTAAATCGCCAGGAATTCTAGATTTTCTGCATTGTTCTTCTTCATCTTTATCCAGACGGATTCATATTCAAGGGATAGGGTGTGGGCTCTTTCAACTGTCGAAATTCCTGCCCTTACATATACGACTACCCCACTGCCCTGTCTATTTTGACAGTCCCTGCGAAAGAGCCGGTAACCCGGTTTTGAAATCTCAGCATCCAGGATTTCATTATTAAGCCAAGTTTCCGCTATGGCGATGAGGTCGGGGATTCGTTCTGATACTATCGCTTTGAGTAAGTCGATTTTCGAAACGAGACTTTGAGCATTGGTATACAAAAAGCCCAATTTGGCACGAGTAACTCTGGCATACAGGCGTATATCCATTTCCTGGTATTGAATGCAAAAGCCGGTCGGAGCTGATCGGGATGAACTGCTTTCCATCACTCCTAAGCTGTTAGAGTTACTGGCTTTCTCCAGAGGAATGGCCTCTGGACGCGTATTATTTTTCCGTCCACTATTCTGAGACTTGTCTCGCCCGGACTCGACCGCCTGAGGACTTCCAATTTGAGCCCCGTCCATTATTCTCGCTCCGCCGGTGAAAGTCTTGCTGAGAAAAACCGATGGATGGGCATGTTGAAGCGCAGATTTCCTTCTCAAAAGTAGCTGCGCTTGTTCGTCATTCTCAAATAAAATTTTTAACGGTCTCGGTCGGTCTGGTTCATGTTTTAACTCTTTTACTTGGCCAATCCTGAAAGCCTTTAATACTGTGACTTTCTCGTCTCCTATTTAGAGCGATTTTAGATATGTCTGGAAAATTTCTATGTTATGCTGTATTCTGTCCTTTGGAGGGTCGGAAACAGACTCAGGCATGCTCTTTATAAAAATGCATTTACTATGTTAGGGGGCGCTCACCGATCGTTCATACGGAACTCACTCGTTCCGTTGTGCCTTATGGACTCTCTCTCGAGCCCAACCAGCAGCCACACAGCGGCGCATGATATACAGGCAGAATGATATTACCGACAAAGACAAGGGAGACGGGAATGGCCATTTCTGGCTTATTAGCCGTCGTCAGAAGCCATACCCAAGCCCGAAGTGTGGAACACCCGAGCCTCGAACTCGCGACCTGTTGGTTTAGAAGTCAACGCCTCTACTCACCGGGCCACGAGCCCGTTGCCTTTACTGCGATCAACTAGATGGCCTTGTGGTTTAATCAAACCTACGAAGTCTTCATCGCGGATATCCCCGCTACCGCCCTACACCGATTTAGCAAGGCTTGATTCGGCAGGACTAACGTATGACTGCCTGTTTACTATGATCTTTTGATCATTTGTCGTTTTCAGCGGCGCGATTTTCGTCTGCGGTGTAGCCAACTCTTGTTTCTTTGTCTGACTCTCCGTGCCTTTTCGAGGTACACTGAGATTTCTTTTTGTTCGCTGAGATCGCGTCTGACCACGGTTTTCGAGCATAAGACACTGGTTGTCATTCCTTTCGAGCTCTAGCGACCTACGTTTTTCGTTCTCCTTTGTCGACACAGCCGAGGAAGCCGTGTTTGCGTATGTTCTCTCACTCTCCTTCTCTTGTGATGAATAGCGAGTGAGGTTCCTCAGCTTCTTTATCTCCGCTTTAAGGGCCTCTATCTCATTCTCCACTTCCGCATAATTTTGGAGGAGTCCGAAACATGTCGTGCAGGCTTCGTCTTCGTATTTGATATCCATACAGCTTACTAAACTCCTTGCTCGTTTAGCGGGAGGTGAATTGACAGCGATATATACAGAGTTGCAGTCGTTTGTACTACGAATAATGTTTACTGCTTTATTTAGTTCAGTCTGTTCATCGTGCACCGATAGTCTAGTGGTGATGACGCTGGTCACCTCACGACGGTAGCTGAGTTCAGATCCCACTTCGGTGAGCTTTTGCACATTGTCCTGATGGTTTTTTCGACTCTCAATATTAATTCAAAGGATGCGCAAGGTATTCTAGGTACGGTACGAAGTATGTAACGGTATAGGAGAAGCTTTTTAACTAAGCCAACAATATGAAGCAAATAGCAAACGATTCAGCCGCTCATGGATCTGTGAAGTCCCGCGGTGCTGTTGGCAGAGAATTGATACGAAGTAGAGTGGTCGTCCCAAAGAAAGTTCTGTCGGAGTTCCGTGTGGATCGTTCGAGGAATTGCTGATTACGCTTCAAGTTCTTAATCCAAATGGGCCCGCAGAGCGTCCAGTAGGTAAAAATCCAGGAAAAGGCAAATCCCTCGGATGTCAAAAATTCCGAACCGAATTCGATAGGCGCGCGAACTGAAAATTTCAGAGCCCTTCTATCTCACATCTGCCATAAGTACGTTGTCCTTAATATTGGCGAGCACTTTCTTCCTATTTCTTTTTTGCATGTGTAAAGTGGCATGATGTTCTACGCTTATGCCTTTGCACTCGTCGACTGAGCGCGTGTTCGACCATCGCAAACGATGATGCTCACTGAGCGTCCCGCAGTATGTTCGGCGCAACCCCGGTAAATTGCACGTTAATCGGTCTTTGGTGCAGCAGCTTGCACAGCATCTGCTGCATCCTTTCCTCCCTTACCCACCTTGCTTTGATGGCAAGGCATTATTAAGACGATCTTAGTTGTGTTCGACGCAAGTACTGACGAGGACAAACGGTACGTCTACGCATGCCACCAACAATACGCATGGTTCCCACAATATGTACCTAAACCTTATCGGAGGGGTCAGATTACACTTGCGTGGGAATGCCATTACTACCTTATCGAAAATGGTCCGTTGGAGCTTGACTGCTCGTTTAACGAAGGAATGAGTTATCCCTTCATAGGCTGGTCATTGGGGAACAGGAACGACTTTTAACAACACAACACGAACATTGTGTAACCACGAGCATGGTCATCATGGCCCACTAACTGCCGGACCGTTGTCAAAAAATGTCGGCCTGCCTCTTCACCACCTTCGTGGATCTCACGAAGGCTTTCAATACAGCGAATGGAGAATCATGCTGGAATTCCGATGTCTGGAACGATGCACGCCAATGGTAGGATAACTATGCGGTCTGATGGCGCGTCATAAACAACAAGTCAGTCTCGGAAGCACTGGCAGGGTCGAATGGAATGAAGCATGACTGCGTATTCACTCCTAACCTTTTCAGTATCATGCACTTTGCCATGCTGATGTAGGCCTAATGTGCACAGTGACCAGGAAACAACATTGCCCACCGAAATAATTAAGGATTGCTCAATGTATGACATTAGACCAGTGCTTCCGTTTTACCGTTCGCAGATGGTTGCGCGCTCAGCCCGTAGATGAGGGCAGACGTACAATAGGGTGCAGACCTCGATGTCTGCAGTTTCGGTTTGATCATCAGGATGAAGGAGAGTGGTCTTTCACCAAGTGACGCCAAATAAATTCGCGTGTTTGAAGGGTACGATTTCGAAGACATTAAGTCAACAACGAAATAGCAAGTCTGATGCGTAGAGCCAGCCACGATTCCGGTCGGCTACAGAACGCCAGGTATGACCACCGTTGTATTCTCTTCACAACAAAACGGACAATGCACAGGACTATCGGCCTGACAACATCCCTGTTTAAGAGAGGGACGACGACACTGCGGGTGAACTGTAGCGCCTCAGACGGAATTAGGTCTTCTCCCTTTGGCGCCCACACCGCATTAGGAGTCATGTGATCACGACTCCCGAGCGCCAGGACCGAGCACCTTCAGCACTGAGGATAGCTAATCACAGATGTCTGCAATCTCCATTATCACCCAATCAACTGACCAGGCCGTAAGTGACTGACTCTTACTTGACACTTATTCACACAAGCCTACGTCACCCTAGCGCACGTATGTGCGCGGACCTACGGCCGGTCCCTGGTCGAGGTCAACAGGCTTCTGCACAGAATGCACCTATCCTACTGGTGTCTTTTTCCTTCTCTTCTAAAACAGGGCTAGACTGTGATTATTTTTGCACTCCGAATACACTCTCACGGTTAGAGGCCACGGAACCATGAGTGTAATCTCTATCACTTTTACTTCAGCCACCTCCGGAAAATACTGAATATTAATAGGCAGGAAGGAATCCCAGACACGGAGGTCCTGAAGAAGACCGACTTTTACAGTGTCCTCGATGTGTTAAAGTGACCACGGTGTGAGAATGCTGACTTCATGCCGTGTCTGATCCCCAGCGGTGTCACCAGCTAATTCACAATGAGTATTGCAATGACCGAAAACCCACGACCTTCTTAGAAGGATGCAAGAACGTCATGGTGAGCTCCACATGGACGATAATATTTTCAAGGAAACGTTCCTGGAATGTCTGCCAGCCGATGTATAAACCATTCTGGCATCTGGCTCAGATGATCTCTCTTCGTCTCACGGCTAAACAAAATGGTGGGCAGGACGTTGGAGGTGCAATATTTCTAACCGCCCTCAGTCACTCAGCTCTCCATTTCCTCGTTATCCATTCCATGTGAGCAGATTGCAATACAGATGGATACTGTGACACAAGAGATGGCGTCTCTGAAACTCCAGCTTGCACGCCTTACCTCTGGTCGCTTATTTAGCGGTCGTCGTCCCCGCTCGCGATCCCGAGCAGCCGGTTCTTGCTGGTAACCTACCTACTTCAGTTCGGAGGCTTGTTTATGATCCTCCCTCTCCTCGTTCCATTTTGAGCAGAGAGGCCAGTCAGCCAGGGGAAAGACATTTTTTTCTGGTTCTTTTGGCTCTGGTCGCACCCTCCATGTCTGTGACAGAGTGACACCCAGAAGTTGAATAGCAGACGCCGGAGCACAAATCAGTGTTGCTCCTCCAACTCCGTCCAACCGCTGTTTCCTTAGCTCCGGCCTTCAACTCCAAGCTGCCAACTGCTCCCCCATTCCCACGTTTGTGGCCTTTCCCTCACTCTATACATTGGCCTTCATTGGTCGTTCTCATGGTTCTTTGTGATTGCTGATGTTCCTCACACAATCCTCGAGTCGACTTTTCTTGCCGAGTTCGATCTCCTTCTTGACTGTCAACGTTTTCGTCTTCTTGACCGGGCAGCTGGTCCGTCTGTTCGTCGGCTAACTTTTTTGACTACCCCCAGCAACTTATCTGTTCTTGATATTAGTATAGCTTGTCCTTATTGAGAGCTGTCGCTTCAGCACTCGAATATCACCAACCCCTGTGTTCGCTTGACCTAGACGACTAACGCATGCCTGTCTGCAGGTCGCGAAGGCAGAGTTTGACCATATGCTGCAACTGGGCATTATCCGACTGTCCGAAAGTCATTGGGCGTTCTCTTTGCACATGGTGCCCAAGGAGATATCAAGCGACCGGAGGCCCTGCGGTGATTATTGTTCCCTTAATAATTCCTGATCGGCACCCTTTGCATTATCTTCAGGATATTGTTAGAGGCCTTTTCGTCATAGCGGTTTTCACGAAGATTAACCTGGTGCGCGACTTTCGGCAGATTCATGTCGCTTCTTCAGATATTCCCAAAACTGCCGCCACTACACCTTTCAGCGACTTCGATTTCATCCGGACACACTTCGGTAGATAAGTTAGATAATTTTAGTTGGTAAAAAGAATAAGCAAGGCCTTTGAAAACCCTATTGATTACATGTCAGCCCGTTAGATATACCTTCATTCGAACAATGAAAATCTTCACGATTAAAACAGTATTTGATGTATTTGAGTAGCATTGTTTTGGAGAAATACTTTGGGGAGATCGAGGGGTAGTTAGCTCACGTTCAGACTGTCGTTGGAAATTAGGGGAAACAAATAATCATCCAAGCGTTTCTTGAAGACTTGAGGGACGTCGCCTCCACGACTGATTGGGGGAGATCGTTCCCTACCTCCACAACCCTCCGCGTGAAAAATCCCGAACGAAGATTCAGCCTGGACATTTTTGTCCGTAGCTTCATCCAGTGACCGTAAACACTTGGTGAATAATGCCACTGAAACATGTCTTCAAAGATACGTCCCTGCTCACGGCCGTCTATTTTCTTACAGACCAGTACAAGGTCACCTTTTTGTTGCCTGTAACGCAGAGAGAATAAATTAAGACAGTTCAGCCTTTCTGTGTGGGATTGGCGTTTTAAAGCAGCGTTGTTGCACTAAGTTGTACTATTGCGAGGCATGTTTGGTCCTTTGTTAGCCATGGCCACCAGACTTGTATGCCATACGCTAAATAGAGCCGAACGAAGATGTGGTAAACTCTTTGTTAAAGGTTACTGACGCCTTTTGGACTGCATAGAGCGCTCCCATGGCGTTTGTTACAGCCTTGTTGCACTGCAGTTTTGGTTTAATGTTGCTGTGCATTGAAACACCGAGACCCTTCTGTGAAGATTCGGCGGATAATTTAATATCTTCCAGGTGATATGTCATCAGGTTCTCATTTGAATTAGAGTTGGTTAGACGCAGATGAAGGACGCCACACTGTAATTCAGGAGCCATTTCTTCGACCACTATTGTAGTACATGCGGATGGTTTTGATGGGCTCTGCCGACATTCGGACTCTTAATGACTTGTCAAAGCATAAAGTCGTAGGCAAACCTCATTTAACCGCAGTCGAGTTCCCGAAGACTGTCATTAACATGAAGGATGAAAAGCAATGGTACCTGAATTGAGCCTTGAGACACACCACTAGTCACGTTCGCCAAATCTGACATATCATCTTCGTAATGCCACCCAAACGTTCCGAAAGTTCATTGATCATGCCTTACATGGTCAACCGTGGTCTAATAGTGCGTTCGAGCATCTCTTAAATGTCTCCAATTAGGCGACGTAAGCAAAAAACCTTACTTATTGTAGGTTGTGATGTACTTGCCGACCAGTAATTTTGTAACCGAAATCCTTCTATTTATAAATAATTAATGTTCGCCATCCAAACTAAACATGCATTTGGGAAAAGTGACTCAACAGGTTAATGCAATAGAATCGGAAATAAATTACAATGCTACCGGATCATTGTCCTATCAATCGTCATGCACTCCAGCCTAGTGATTAGGATATTTGCCAGCATCAAATGGCGTTTAAATGAATGCCGACTACAGAACATTTATGATGTCTTAGCCACCCTCGTCAAATATTCGCATATGGATTTATCTTCTGAAAAGGAAGGCTGTTTTACTAAAATGTATCCTAATATTATTCCTCAGCTAACGCGCGTCCAGTGCTTCGGTCTCGCCCCACTGCGAGACCACTAGTGAGTCAAGTGCATTTCGGGAAATCACTCCGTAGAAACATATTGTTGTGAATTTGCAGCCTTTCGCACTATTATTCTCGGTATATATCGGTATGAACAAGACTCGTAATGAGTTTGCAATTGGGACATTCATTTATTGATTTTTCGTGCTAATTGTCGTCTTCATTGACTTTTGTCCAGTCTCTAGATAGAAATCGCAAAACACAGCTCCGTATAATTCAAAAGATACAATTTTATTTCGAAATACCGAGATGTATTCGTTTTGGATGTGTCATTGGTCGACATTCAATCCATGGTTAACTTTCTTTAGGTGAACTGTGGGCTAGAGCGCGAAGGTTGTATAGTCCTCGTGGGGTGTGCCGTCCACGGTCACTTTCTTTTTCCGCCAGGCGAGTTGCGGACTCTTTTCTTCAGGTAGGGGAGTCTCCGTTTTCTCGTCAACCATTGGCCCGATTTTTTTAATAATTCAGCTATTTGCATGCATCTGACTAGATTACAAGTGAATAAATGTAATAATATATATATATATATGTCATGGAAGATAGGCATCTCAATAAATATAAGTTGAAGTCAAGGGTGTTCTTTGGGAAAATGAGTTATATATATATATATATATAACATATATATAGATATAGGTTGCAGAAAATTTTGCACGTACTTTGGTAGAGGGATGCACTGTCCCTCGGGGAATAATCACAATAATGTTAAAGTCGGCTGTTTTGAAGACAGGTACGACATGCTCATTCTGTCACGGGCGCGGGAGATGGTTCCATAACATCGAACAGACAGCACGGACTGTGCGCGCACTTTGCGAAGTCGCATTTACCCATATCCTGTCAGCTATAACAAAGGGGTTAACGCTGTTCTCAACACACATGATAGCAACCAGCCAGTAGAATCGCAGCACAAACTCAGAATATGGCAATTAATTAGCAAAAAGCCAGCTTACTTCGTCATCTGGGTGTCTGGTTCGTATCGGTCAATTTGTAGCACCAAGAAAGGGATTTGAGTTACATATACCACTGGGAGTAACATCAGGCCAATCCTGACTGCGATGCTTATGTTTTTACTCGCCTTTTCATCGTTTTAGGCCCCACTAACGGTCTTCATAACCCCATTGAAATGTGTAGAAGTGAACCCTTTTGCGTACAGTATATCGACAAAAAAAAGTGAAAAATACGAATAAAAATGCAATTATAAGCCCTAAGCACATGGTATTGACAAATGCCGGTCAAGAAAACAGTCGTATGGAATTGAAAACATTGGAAACATTATCAGTATACAAAGTTAGTTGTGCGAATTCTGGGTGAAAACGAAATGGCTGTAAACTGAGCAAAATGACAGTGCGACCAGCACTCATGGCTGCCCCCGGCTGGTAGACAGTTGTTTTGCAATGGAATCGTTAGTCACATTTGGTGGGAATTCGCGCGGATCTTAGGATGTTTGTCTTCGTGCAGTTAGTTTCCGTTTGACATGTTTAGAACATCTGAGCAAAGCATGTGCTGATGAGCGCTGGGTTTGGTTATTATAGGTAATCTTGTAAGCTTTCGTGGCAAAAAAGTTTCGAAATGCCCCTGGCGAGGGTGTTGCTCTGCATAAATAGGAGAGGTTGGCGGAGACTGTATGCTACGTCGGCCAACATTAGGTTCGTGCAGAAAATTGCAACCCAAGTAAACGGTTTTTGGATCCTTCAAAGTTAAGTTACGGCGTTCTCACAGTCTGTGTTTCACAAATCGTACACAACCGGGGAGTGTGTTGAGCTCTTCTTAGACTTGCGTAGAATATAAACGAACTAAAGAGTTCCTCCATAGTGTTCCAACTAAACTAAGCGCACGCGATCCAAAGGAGAGCGTGAAATCAGATAGAAAGCAAATGACAGAAATGAAGATACCTCAACTCAGCATTTCTGTCGAACGCGAAGTCAGCGTCTCGTATTGCTCACGAAACGTGTATTTTTCACACCCATTGCACGTTCTTGAAATCCTCACCTGGTTAATGGGCACCTGTGCAGGCTCATAGCGAATGATGGCAAATACATTAGCTCGTATTATTATTATTATTATTATTATTATTATCCTTAATCCCGTTATCTTCACGCCAATGATGGTAGCCTCCCGGATATCGTCACCTAATGCCCCGCGTTATGCCTGAGCATGATCTGGCTTCAATTGTCCCTAATAAATACCCACTACGTACACACTGCCTTGAATAGAGCATAATTAAGGTGTCCTTTTATTAGATCCATTGGATTTCCCTACCAGCATCAAATTAATTCGTCCAAGTTGAATTTAATCAAAGGGCAGTTGAGGAATGACGAATTTCAGCAGCAGTCGCAGTAAAAACGCCTCACATCTGCTCCTTCGGCACTCGGGATGGAAGATAACTTTCCCAAAAAAAGTCTGAGTCCTCATCGTCTTTTCACCAACTGTCTATCGCCTTTAGCATCGACAGTGGCGTGCCCTTGAGTGCAAATATCGAAAACACCGACTGTTTCGCTTGAAGCAATGCCGCGGTGACGTCGATCGCGCTTCAAGTAGGGCATGCAGTTGCTGCAGGAAGTACAAGCCCATCCCACGACCAATTTAGAATCCACGTCAGACACCAACAGTCGCACGCCTCAATTTTGACCCTTCATGCCACAGCCACTCAGAGTATGGGCAACTTTTTTCGCAACAACATGCTAAGAATTCAATGGCGAAAAGTCGGCATTTGCCATTACGGAGTCTTTCCTAGGGCTGTTCGGTTGAGTAGCCTATTACAACGGCTGCCGTTGTTGTGGACACTAAGTGCGAAGAGTTTATTGACGTTTTTTGTGGTTGAGGTTAGCAGCCGTCCCCTTTTGGACTTAAATTTATCAACATCTGATGTGGAAGTCGGCCCTTTTGGTAAATGAGGTGCAATGAACTCAAATCTCAGGTTTTTTGATTAGTTTTAGGAATTTAATCATGATGGCCATCACCGCAGTCGGCTAGTATGAGTTTACCAAGGAATCCGCCATTGATGGGGCGGCGTTTTGCTACGTCAGTTCGCCTTGCAGGACCTTTTTTATCCTTGTGAACTTATCAAAATTTATCGTCTTCAGAGAGAACCTTTTTTTTCACCTTTTCGCTTTCAACGTACCAAAACAGATGAATACACTACAGAAGGGGTGGTTCACTGAAGCTTCAGACGAATTTTCGGGCCAAGCATTCAGTCTTCAGGTGAAGGATGTTCTGTTTGATAGAAAGTCGACCTACCAACATATTCTTGTCTTTCAAAGGTATGTCATTTTGGATATACTTCTGTGCTAGATTGTTCATATTGTCAACAACTAAGTAGGTAACATTCCCAAATCTTCTGCTTGGGTTCTTCCGCTTTTATCTGATCGAACATTAAGAACACTCTTGATAACATGTATATTTATGATATGACACCCCTCAACTTCCTCTTTGTCCCATTGATATGTGACTAGTAATCGTGTTTAGGGTGACGAGTAATTGGGCGTAACTCATGGAAGAGCCGTCTTCTTACATTGTGCACTTTGTACTTCACTCCGCTCCCATTTAGGTACCAGGTAGTGGGATGAAATAGTTTCCTTGATTTGTAGGTAATCTTCTCCGTGCAGCTCCTCAAACCGGCTTGTTTTGCATTTATTTTTTGGACAACGAGACATTAGTTGATTTTGGGCAACGTTCATAGTACCGCTATGGCTTATAGTCTTTTTGCCAGTGCCTCATTTGCGATTGGTTTCAGTAATTACAGTGGAAAAGTCTGCTACAGCTTTTTTTCCGATCCGAGAAACAGTTTATTTCGCGTCTAAGGTGATACGCAGTTCTCAGCAGATTCTGGCATTCCTTCCCGTCGCACCGTTTCTAGCCGCAGTGACTTTTCTTGTATGCGCCACGTGTGCATGCCTGGTAGCCCGCAGCCAAGCTAACAGGTAGGCCCTGTTAAATGGGATTCGGTTTGTGTAGATGTACCTCGATATCTCGGAGTTCATGTAGCTATATGCCTGCCTCCATATCGCGAAATTTTTTCACCTCCAATGGACTGTTGCAGTGTTAGCACTGCTTTGCATCAATAGATCTGACTCAAAATTCGCCTTGGCACTGGAATATAAATTCCCCATCTTATAGGCGGTCTTGCCCTAAGTCTCAGGA
>CACRXP010000411.1:41982-95210 GCA_902702965.1 Spirometra erinaceieuropaei | reverse complement strand
AAGGTTAGGGTTGGGTCTAGGAGGGTTAGAGTCAGGTTAAAGTATGGACACGAAATTTAGCCCAAGGCCACCTGTAGTACTAGTGATCTGTATTCCTGCGTCCAAACCAAAATACTAATGGCTAGCATTTTGTTTATGAGTCGCAAATAAATTATATAGCCGATTAATCTAAAAAAGGTGCCTATATCTGCCTTACATTTACTGCTCCCACTCTATTAGAATTCTTTTTTCGTCATGGACGCCTTATGTGTAGGACAAAGTGGTTAAATGTTCGATCTCATTTCAAGTAAAAACCTCTTTGGACTTTCTATTCGCCTCATCCTATGGGCTTGCTATAATTGAGGCTGTGTGAAAAGTAACGACTGACAAAGATGCAAGTAACAACTGCCGACGTACAAAAAATGAGACAAAGTGAAAACAGAGTGGTTTTGTGTCCTTAGAAGTTGGTTATGTCACATTAACCCATCGCTGAACATTCCACAATTATAACTTGCTTAGTCCACGAAAACAGCGAAGCCACCAAAGTAGTTTTTTCTGGTATGGTCGTATTACACGCCTGAACCTTAAGCGTGATAAAGTGTGCCAAAGGGCTGTTTTATTTCGTCATGTTTCTTAGCTAAACGCTTGCTCTGTAAACATGGTACCCATTTATCAAGAAAGTCAAAAGGCTCTGTCGCTGAGTCAGTAAACCCTACCTAACGTGCCTTACACGCAGCACAAATATTAGATTAAAACCCAGACGCGTATTTCGTCGATTTTCTACCTCTATGAAAAAATTGCGAGGGATTTGACTCACCAGTGATCCCCCCAGCGTTCCCAATGCACCTTCTGGTACACACCACAACTTCAAGTGGTGGGCTTGCTTGAGGAAATTAAGAGCTTGACACCGGTAAGACTTCGATTGTTGACTGCCACCGTGCGGACCATTTGTAAAGTTTAGCGCGGTACGTGAAGGCAGAAGACAAACACTCATTCCTCTCCTACAATCAACATGTGTCAGCTAACACCGCTCCCATATAATACCTTTTCCTCCTCCTTATTCGCATTCTTTGAAATGTATTTTCTTACTGGATAATTTATCAGTAGCCATTTATATTTTGTCATTTACGATCGTTCTTTAGTCAGAGCTATGGACGTGTCCTCGTTCTCGACGGTCGCATACAGCTCACGGAACGTGATGAAGCCTTCTACCAGGAAATGATAAGCTTTTTGCCTCTCAATGTGCATCCTTGTCCCCGTCGTGTTTTGATCATCGGTGGCGGAGATGGCGGAGTTGCTCGTGAGGTGGCTCGTCATCCCTGCGTCGAACACATTGATCTTGTCGACATTGACGAGATGGTGCTAGAAGCCTCCAAACAATTCCTCCCCTTTACTGCCTCTGGGCTCTCACATCCAAAGGTGGTCGTCCACGTGGGAGATGGATTTCAGTTCTTGAAGGAAGCACAAGCACAGAAATATGATGTTATCATAACTGATTCGACGGATCCTGGAGGCAAGTTTGTCTCATTACCCCGATTAATGCTTTTGCGGGAAATTTGACTTTACCCCTTTTTTCTTACACAAAAATTGCTCCATCACACCCCTTACACTGTTACTTGCCACATCTCCCTAGCGGTTTCGTTGGCTTTGTCTATGCTGGCAAGACAACTGTCTGGGGCCCTGCTCGCCGAAGGGGTTTGAGGCAGCGTTCCCGAGGTGATTCCTGGGCATAGCATTGATTTCCAAAGGTATTGAATAAATGAGTGAAGTCGTCGGAATGGGGGGATTTTTGCATAAAACTCGGTTGATTACTACCAACCTCGGTGGAATACCCCATGTTTGCAACTGCCAAGCAGCAGTATGTAGTCCGCACAACAGTCTGTCCCCCCCCCCCTATCTCAGCTGCCGCTGAAGTCGATGGTATTTAAAGAAAGTGTGCGCAAGGATTGGGACCGTAATTGGTGAGTCTGGTTCCGACGAAGGAAGTTTGTTGCCCTCAGAAATTTTCCTGATATTTTGTTTATGTGAAGATGCTCGAAATCAGGCGCTTTTGTAGAAGGGACTAACGTTTTCCTCCTGCCTTCTACTTAAATCACAAAAGTACTTTGCGGATACCACGCATCGGAGGCTGTAGTAAGCATATTTACTTTTTCTTGCTAGATAACCGAGGTGAGTGAGGGACGAGAAAGTGCGGTGGATGCTACACAGTTTTGTTTCACTTTAAACTAACTCACGCCCAAGTCACCGTTCTGCGCCCACCGTGATGTGGGGCATACAAGGGGCATAGTCGCATGCTACGGTCGGACTGTTATAATCTCTTAAGACAGAGCATTGTCCTCAAGACGTAAAAATTATATCCGCATTCGTCAGTTGCAGAGGCTACATGTAGCACGTGTAACTATTTCGATCTGCTCATGACTTATTTTTTGTAAACCAGTGTCGTCATTGGACTGATCGACCTGAGCAAGATGCTCCTGTGGGCCATCATGGCATTCCTACCTCCGTAAGATCCCAACTGCCCCCTACTGTAGCCCGGCACGTCTGGACTGGGTGCCAGTTCGTGTATGGGACAGGTACACCACCTGTTTTACTTTATCAGCCACTGCATCCGCCCCTACCTCCGATGGCATTGACTTCATCTTGCCGCCAAAGCATAGTGTGTGAAGGAGGAGAGTGCGGCAGATGCGGTACAAACCACTACAGCCGTCGCTTGTGACGGTCGAGCTGTCTTGTGGGTGACGACGGCGGCGTTGGAAGTAGACACTCTGTCGCAACATTGTGGGAGAAAATGTTCTTCGAAGCTTATTCCGCATATTCCTCTTAGGCGTGCGGCCAGGCCGAGGAGACCTCGTAGAATGTTTTTTGCTCGCAATAAAATGAATAAGTGGCCTAGGGCAGGAGGACTGGCAGCTGTCTCTTGCCCTAGGCTATTTTTCGGCCAACCAATGTTTCAGAAGGATTCAGTTCCGCGTTTTTTTTGTGAAAGTGACTTAATTTGACTCTACAATTGCAAATGTACTTTTACCGGTCTAATTTTTTGATTTTTTTCACAGGCCCTTCAACCCCCTTGTTCGACGAAAAGTATTTTAAACTTATCAGTGACGCGCTCAATGAGGACGGAATTATGTGTTCGCAAGGTAACGTTATTTTAGTAATGCGCATTAAACCCTGTCCATGTTTCTGAAAAGAAAACGATTTAGCGTGTGAAAAGTTTGCATGTTAAGAAAGGCGTTCTGTCATCGGGCTTTCCAACATTGATAGGCAAATGCTGGTTTGATTTGAATCCACACTATCATTTACCAGGTCCCACCAACCTTGGCGCGCATGGAATGTCCACCTCATCGCCGCAATATCACGTAGCTCCACGCGAAGTCGTTGTTCATCACTCGAGATTGTAAAAAGCAGCATTAAAATTGGACGTGCGCAGAAAAATAATATTGGACGTCGAGGAAGAGGTGCACTAGTCGGTAACCGAGTAATAACGCGCGCACATTAGATTTGACGGGACCTGTTCCGCTCCGTTGTCCCCTGGTAGTGCCTGTCCATTCCTAGGAGTTTTTTGCTTTCAGACTTTCCACTAATCGGGAAACAGCCGTGCAAGCCCTCCAAACTACAGTAGATGTGCTATCTCATGAAATACTGACTGAAATTCGTTTTCAATTCGAAAAGATTACCTATGTCGGATTGTCGTATTAACTGTCTTGTCCCATAATGTTAGGATATTCCGGTCACGTCAGGATGCTTTTTTTCGCATGAACTTCTTTTCGACCGCCTGCATAGATTGCATTCCCAAAAAATATTTAGTTAGGTCGCATGAAATATTCCCTTTGATTTTTGTACCCATAGAAAATAACGTATATCCTATTGAAAACATGCACAAATATTTTCCTTCTCTTACCTAATTGGTAGCAAATTGCGTCTTTAAATTCTACACTTGATGAAGGACCGTGTTTGCGTTTTAGATAACTTTCTCGATTCCCGAATAATTTTGAACCCGACCTGCCGTAACACTTACATTCAAGGTTTCCAAACTGCAAGCTGTATACTTTTCTTGTAAGGAAAATAATGCCTTCTGTATACTATTATGGAGAGGGCGCAGAAGACTTATAAAATTTGTATGGTAAATGTGTACTGCGTTATCCACTTTACAGACAGCATTAATAAATCTGTTGGTGCGATGGTGTATAGATGGGCATTTCATGGTCCTGGAAAATCGCATAATGAGAAACTTTTAAAACCGAAAGATGCTCGTCCCTCACGCATAAAATTCGAAGAAGTAATTAACTACCAAATGACCAGAAGAAGGAATGTTTTCGTGCCTATTTTCTACAAAGTATATTTGGATTTATAGGGGAACAGAAAATCAGCAGGAAAAAGAATACTACCTGAGTAGCCACTTCTTCGCGATATGTAGTTTGCGCATACAGTCGATAGAGAGCTCTTTCGAAAGTCGACATTCTAACCTAGCTAGAATATCATGGTATTATGCGACACGATAGTTGACATGACAACCATTCTTAAGTCATCTTTTCGAATTGAAAACGAATGTCAGAGTTTTGCCTATCATTTCATGAGATAGCACGCCTACTGTACTAAATATGGCTTGCCGGACTTTCTAACCATAGTTCAACAGAGTCTCCTAAAAAAACTATTATTAAAATTGTATGTAGCTTTCTTCAGTGCTGTAGAGTAGCCTGCGTTTAATTTGTTTACGACCTTCGTCTTGCGTATTGTCATTTGCGTCCTTGACGGGCCAGTTTCAAACCGGTAGCAGGAAGCCTTTGGTCATAGAATGACCACTTTTGGCAAGACGACGGCCCTCTAGTCGTCTAGAGATCCAGGTAAGTCGTGGCTCACCAGACAGTGTTTGCACAGGACGGCCAGGTGAAGCAACGGTTTTCTGCAATATCCGGATTCTAAGATGGAATCGTCCACCCCCCCACTCAACACGCCAGTTTGCAATTTCAAAATTGCGCCCGATGTCAGCTTGTGAAGCCCCATTAAATGTCCGGTGACACTGGCCATGTCCTACCTCTGGCAGTTCCATTTTGCTTTCTCGAGGCTTCTCCCAGGCTTCCGGCATTCTATTGACTTGAAGGATTTCTACACAAGTCTTTTCCGCCGTTTGCCTTGCCGTTCGGTCATGTTAAATGATCTCCGACGACCAGTAGTTGATCAGAGACATCATAGTGCTCTTATCGTGTTTTCTTCCCTGTCGTCAATGCTGGCCACCTATACTGACGTCTGTATAAAAAGAGTCGCTCGGCTGTCGCCCGTCAGACGTTCTCATAACGTGACCATCCGCCTACGTGTGCCTCACACACCACCTGACCTCCCACATGGATTTAGTACATGGGGGGAGGGCTGCCTGGATATCACATGTATCAGAAGGACCACATGGAGTGGACACCGGAAAACACACTTCCCACCTGCGTGAAAGGCATCTAGTTCGTGCCTGCGATGTGTGACTTCGGACGTGTTTATGTGTGGGGCGTGTGCTCGTAGGGAAACGACTAGTGATATGGTTTAGCCTGCAGTGCTTTACTGCAAGTTTTTACGGAGGCGCATGGGACCGACTAGGCTCTTGCGAGGATGTGCGCTGGTATTTCTCTGGTACATTGTCCCCTGTCGTTAGATGCACTTGGGCACCCGCTAGGTATGCAGGCCGTGTGCATAGTTGCCCAGTGACTTGCATCATCCGCCTCTTTCTGGCCCGTTTTTTGTTGTTAAAATCCTGGTCAAGGGAGTGTGGTGGTGCGCCTTGTGTGTGTCCGGTCGTGCCAGCCACCTGTGCCCGATCCTCTTGCCTATATTTTAACACAAAGCCCAGTTGGAGGACAAGAAGGGGGTGCGGCAGATGCTGCTCATATCTACTCTTACGGCAAACTAATTCACGTGTGAGTCACCGTGCTTCCTCTACCTTGCTGTAAACATCATCGGCAACGTCGGTCGAACTGTCTGTTCGCCAGTCTATATATGCGATGGATCCGCGAGTAGCCGGCCATACCAGTGCGTGATGTGTATGCGCTGTCGCAACGTGAACGGGACAGGTTGGAAGCTGCAGAGTCTGTTGCGGTGGTGATGCTGCTAATGGTGGCTGTGCTGGTGGATAAAATGCTGGTAGAGCTGGGAATGAAGTTGTCGAGTGTGGATGGGACCCTTGGCCTGTTGATATTGCGGGGAAATCCGCTGCCTGAGATACACGTGCAGAATAGGCTCATGCAATGGATGAATGTGCGTGGGCAGTGCAGGCGGATACGGTGAGTACATATCTGTCTCCTGGCACTAGTGCACCAGTCGGAATGGAATAAATTCGCAAGTGACCGATCAGGTCGATGCGTGAAGTGAATGTGCGACCACAGTAAGGACAGATTAGTATCGAGTTCACATTGCTGATGGCGGGGCAGAGGTGGTTAGGACAGTGGTCGGCGGGATGTCTGGAGTATTCTCATGGGTGGCGGGGATGTTGGGGACGGCGGGGCCACTGGTACATAATGCATGCGGGGAGTGGGGGCCAGACTGATCCGACGCGAGTCCTGCGCGCATGCTTTCTACGGTATAGCATATCCGGTGCTCCTTCATAATCAAAATGAGCTTAGAGGGCGGCTAATTATTCTGAGCTCTTTCCTTATCCAGACCGTGACAACGTTTGCCTGCAATAGATTCTAGATGCAGTTTTGCTCGTGTGTGCGTAGGAACCAGCGCAAATGTTCTGTTTGCCCAGACCTGGATGCAAGGACGTCGACCGCATCCATTTCCAATTGCCTTAATTTTGTTTTTTGTTGAAACGTGATTGGTGAGGGAAGCGAGCGAGGCAGGTACGGTGAATGCTCGCTTCACTTTACACAAGTCACCAGTGACTATTCATACTAAAAACAACGAACAATCCGCGGCTAATGTATATGCCACCGCATGTGCACCGACCAACGTTGTTGCATTATTTATTGACTTCCATCTGGTTGAGATGGAGAGCAGTCATCTACGATATATGATAAGTGGGCTTTTGTGTGTGTCCTTTTATTGCGTCCTGTATGTCGTTCCTTAGATTTCGTGCTTGATTGAATGTGCCTATTACTCATTTTAATCGAAAAATAGCTAGTGCCAGTCACCTAAAAATTAAAGTCTTTTTTTTATGATAACCTGACCGCCTGTTTTAGAAGAATATACAGCTGCTATCGAGACTTCAAGGCCCGCCTGCCATTTTTTAGGCTGATGGCACTTAGTAAACAATTTCCATTCCTTTTTACAAAACTAATTTGGGATTTTTAAAATCCTCTCTGCCTTACTATTCTAACTGCGCCTGCGAATACTGACGTCCTGTTTCTCTCCGGTTTTGAGAGGCATTTCTGCTCGCGTTTGTGCGCACTTGCCACTGAGATTATTTGAGGAATTTTGAGGTACTTCAGTGCCTGCGGCCTACTTCTTCTTTGCCTATGTGAATAACCGACTTATTTATCTAACTGTTTTTAGGTGAGACCTTCCTTCTGGATTTGGATGTCATACAGAAAATGCTGACGTTCTGTGGCAAAGTCTTTCCCACTGTCGGTTATGCCTACAACATTGTACCTACGTATACTTGTGGTCACATTGGATATGTAATTGCCAGTAAAGTTCCCGTAAGTGTGCTTGCTTATACGTTCTGCCGACTTTGGTTTCGCTTTTTCTAGAAACCTAAATCGGCTTGCCAAGGCTTCGTTTCCGGTAATTTTTTTCCAGCACTTAGCACCAACCAGCCAAATTTTCAGCTTACTGGTACAGAAGGGGTCGGTTTGTCCACAACTCTGTCCACTCATGCCATACACATCCGACATCACACACCGCAGGCGCGAAACAGGCACCCTTCACGCAAGTGGGAATTGTGTTCCCCAGCCCACTCTCCATGCGGCTCCTCTGCTACATGTGATATCCAGGCTGTTCACCCCTCATGTATGAAGCTAATACGAATATTTGAACCGAAATCAACTAGGTTCAACAGAATTGTCGTGGAACGCTCACAAATAGTCGGTCATATGGAAATATTGACTGGTTCACCTCCAGTCTTTACGACTTCTGACATCCGCCCGAATTCCAAATGAAATATACTGTTTGTTGAAAACGAAGTCTTCGACTGTGGTATGTTTGCAAATCGTCCTGGGCAGGGGGATTTTAGAGAACCATGGAAGAAAGAGGCCAGGAAGAAAGGCTATTGAAACCTGTGTTTTAGTTGGCGTGCCGAGGGCTGTTTGTATTATGGTTCATAGATAGGTATCTGATTCATCTACTTGTAATTTGTTGGTTTCCTGTGGATCACTGATCGTGGAGTGGACGTCTTCGTCCGCCGAGGCACGACCGGCTGGTTTTCCGCAGGCATTCTTTCTGATGATTCAAATTTAGCGTCGGAATGGGCAATTTAAACGGGCGTGAAAGTGCCCTTAGCTTCCACGGTACAAATAACCCGCTACTTTGTGGAAGGAGGAGGGTTGGCATCTGTCTGTATAACTCGACTGTTCGTCGAAATGTAGGTCAAGTCGTAAAGACTTCTTAATATGGCCTTTTTCCAGCCTTTTAGTGAATGTCCGAGACCCCTTGTCTGTTTTGCACGGACGGGGAATCAGTACATGCGTGGAATGCGCAGACGTGAATTCAACCACTGAACCCACATTTTCCTGTTTCCTTGCCTTAATCCTGCCGGTAGGACGTGTGAGGGAGGCGAGAATGTGGTAGAAACGCCGCGAGAAGTCTTCACAGTGACATAATTCTAATTCAAGCCATCAGTGCGCCTCGAGACATTGGTAGTCCTCTTCGCTTAGGATACCACACCGTATCCAACGCGTAAACTTATCCTTGGGCGTAGCACCGTCCTGATTTGCAGCTATTGTGACTCAGGCATATCGGGTTTTATAAAATAGCCGCACTCTCGACATGCGTTCTATATTGTCTTTTTTTCCTTCCGAAACCACTCCTTGCTAATTTCTGTCTACATTTCATACCACCCCGCGTTGTTTTCCGGGATATTGTGCAAAGTTATTTTGGCAGACCAACGCAGTGCTTTCAACCTTTGACATTTCATTTGACTTCCGCATCCTTGGAAACTCGTTTTTCTGTGCGACTGGCGTCCGCCATAGTTATTATTAACTCGGACGCAAGGATAATCCGCACCAAATGGTGTACCTATCTTGAAAAAGCGAAATTTGCTGCGAAAATTATGCTCGCTGGCGCGCTACCAGGCTTTTTATGAAGTGCACGTTATTCTTCCACAAACCTGTGTATCTACCGATCTACTTCATATGTTAGCCGACCTCACAGAACTTTTAAGTGCTGAATTACGTGATCATACACATGCCTTCGTGCTTACCGCACAACTTGTCTGCCCCGTTTTTTTTAAAGACTGAAATAGTTTCTAGCCCTCTTAAACTGTCATCTGCTCGCGGTTTGTGTTGCAATCAAAGGCTGCTTTATTCTGATTATTCCGTTTTTTATTTTCCCGTCTATCGTCTTGTAACCGCGAGTTTGTTACTATTCCCCAAAGGGAACGTGTCTCGACCGCGGACTGAATCTCTTTGCAGGAAGTAATGGTTAATTGCTCGGTCTGCAGTCGCTCTCTTGCCCACGTCACGGTGTGCCTGGCTTCTTGGCTTCTGATACCAGTGTATTTTAATTAGATTTCACTTTTATTTCTCTCTGGATTCCTACCGATATACTTTTTTGTTTGTTTTCGACGTGTTCAAGAACCTAAATCTTCGAGAACCCATTCACCGTCCGCCGGAGGGCTGCAAGTTTTACACTGAGGAGGTCCACCGCGCCGCCTTTGCCTTGCCGGCATGTTATGCGAAGGTTTGTCCGCTTAATTGCCTCTCTTGTACTGTTTCATCTAAGACCGTAGCTTTAGCTTAGTATTCATCAACAAAGGGTCTACATTACATCTAAACTTCATTGCATCGTCACTATAATTGTATCTGTCAATCAAGTATACGATGGATTCTGCAAGTATCTCATTTATATAATTCGAGTGGTCGGCTGTCAGACACTCGATAAGTTATTGTGCAGCACATCATTTATATACAGGACTCATAGTTGAGTGGAAATAGCAGTCCGGTGCTTCGAGTTCATTTGGAGACGGAAAATTAGAGGCAACTACTCAAGTTAGAAAATTTCAGTAGAGTAAGGAATAGAGGAGAGCATAGAAGAGAGGGGGAATAAATAATGTCGCTGGACGGAAACTGTGGTTCCTTAGCCTCTGTTATCTGGGTGTCAGTTTGATTGACCCTGGCCAATGTTAATCACACAGGTTGGCTGAAGTTCTTATTTGCACACAGAATTTATCTCAGTGTCTTGAACAGTCCCGCCTCAGCCGCTCCAATTAGGCGTTTTCTCAGTTATTTTTGTAAGTTTGCCGGTATTTGCCGCGCTGCCTGGAATGCTGTTTTGACGTATTCCCATAACTAGCATGCAATGATTGCTCTTGTTTTTGCTCTTATCTCTCATCCCAGCCATACCAGTTAAGGCAGCACAGTCAAAACAATCCAAAACTGGCCAAAGGAGATATATGGCCGCCTAGCCTGTAGATCTGGGCAACCGAATCTCCAGGCTTTGAGGCTTTCCGTGGTCAGCGCGCGAAGCAGACTTTTGATGGCCTGTGTCTGGACCGCATGCCCCAAGCTATTATCCAGAATCTAGACCGTTATCTAGCCTCAGGATTGGCAAAGATACAGTAGGTGGGCTAACTCGTGAAATGTCAACCGAAATTCCGAAATGCGTCTTCGTTTCGAAAAGATTAATTATGTAGAATTGTAAAGCTAATCGTCGTTCAGCATAATTCTATAATCAGTTACCCCGGGATGCCGGTTTTCGAACGAACTCCTTTCCGGCTGCATGCAGTAACTATACTCTGTAAAAAATGACACTTAGCACGCATTTTTTGCCCACTGATTTTCGATGCCCATAAATATTCAATTATATTTCATGCACGAATGCATAAAACCATTCATTCCTTTGCTGATTCGATAGAAGATGACGTCTTCTTCTAATTTTATACTCGAAGAAATGGTATAATTCGGTTTTAAAAAGTTTCTAACTGTGAGATTTTTTTAATACTTTGAAATGGCCGTTCATAAAACGTCTTGTCTCCGCATTTACCAATGTGGCTTATAAAGTTAACAATATGGATTAAATCCACTGCTAAATTTCATGAACCCCATATGGTCTTCTCCCAAAACCGTAGTCGGGAAATATACCACTTATATTTTTGAAACATTGAATACAGGTGCAACGGCAGGTCGGGTTCAAAATTATTCAGGAACTGGAAAAGTTTTTTTAAAACCCAATTATACCCTTTCTTCGAGTATAAAATTGGAAGAAGATGTAATTTTATGCGAAATGAGCAAGAGAATGCATGCTTTTCATGAAATACAATTGAATATTTAAGGACATCGAAAATCAATCAGCAAAAATGCACGTTACATAAGTAGTCATTTTTTTACAGAGTATAGTTTTTGTATGCAGCCGGAAGGAAGTTCGTCCGAAAGCCGGCATCCTGAGGTAACTGAATTAGTTTAGAATTATGCTCCATTATGATTAGTTTTACAATTCTACTTAATTAATCTTTTCGAGACGAAAACGCATTTCGGAATTTAGGTTGATATTTCACGAGTTAGCCCACCTACTTTACAGCAGCTAAGCGGGTCTAAATGCGTTTGTCTGCGGTTTCTGCCGCCAAGTTTACATTATAAAGCGTTTTATTCTCCCCGATGAAGGCGGGCATGCGAGTCCCCGGTTTATGCTGTAAGGGAGATGAACGTACGATCACTGGAACAGTAACTTTACTAGCCTGAGCAGAGGTTACTAGCCCGTCAGAGGTTATAAACAGTTTTAAAGTGAGGCAATGGAGTAGAGGGTTGTTTTCGTGATTGTACCGGGCTAACATCTAACTCACAGTTATTTCATGGTGTGAGTCCGTGATTGACAACTGGACGGCGCCTGTTCGCATCGCAAGAGTTGCGCGCGATATAGCAGGAGAGTTTATAAACGTGTCTGCTTATGGAGGTGGTGTTCGATACAAGGATCTCCAGCAGTTCTCGTCCCGTCTTTTTTTCCCGCTCGCGCAATTTATCCAGGTTTGCGACGTCGATTTCGTATTCTTCCACCAGGATGAGAGAGTAGTGACATCTCCTTCACATTCACTTTCCAACAGATGAAGGCCGAACGGTTGCCCTCCCTTGACGTTATCGTCATTCGCAAAACAAATGGTGGACTTGGCACCGCTGCATTTAGCATAACCCAGGTCCTCAGCTATCATAGCAACTACCCTATGGTGCATAAGTGCCACTGTGTTAGGACGCCCTTCCAAACGGTAAAACGCACTATAGTAAACTTTACGAACGAGTACAAGAGCTGCGACATCTTCAGAGCTTACTAACCAGGGACAACTACCCAAACAGCTTTATCAATCGCTGACATCGTACGCGCCCACGAAGAACAACTGGGGAGAGCAACCAACACTGAGGCATAGCCGACCGTATATAACTATTACATAAAGACCAACGGAACTCGTCGCCGCAGAGTTTGACGTGGGTATTGCTCATCGCCCGGCAGCTAGTATACACACTAAAATCATGCAGATAAATGACCGAGTGGATACAGACGAGGAATCCGGTGTAGTTTATCAAATCCCATGCATTGAGTGTCCCCGCCATTATGCAGACCGGACAGCACGACAACCCAGCCCACGACTTTTTGAGCACGGGCGAACCGTTCGGACAGGCGATACGCTCTCTCAAGTCGTCACTCATCACCAATTCGACCTGACGAACATGTGGATAATGTCGTAAGCTGGCGGGTAGAGGAGGCGAGAATCGCTGGAGGCCTTGTTCCGTGACCTCAACTCCATAAACAGGCACCTTGATGTACCACCCCGTTATCACGCGCTGCTCCCACGCGGCCGAGTGACGGCCCACCTCCCCGCCAAGCTCTCACTTCATGAAACCGCTCTAAGTTGGACAATGAGCACGACCCAGTCATTGATACAACACCCGCTCTGACTAAAAAAAATTATCTATCTGTTGTAGTGCTCTCATAGTCTTTGATAATGAGGCTTTTATAAGAGTCCGAAAGCTCATGTTAGTACAACTGCAGCTCCAATAATCGCACGTCCATCTTATCTGGCATTCTGTCTATTTCTTTTTTGGGGGCCATATATCAGTCTAAATTTTTAGGCTACTTACTACGCAAGTCTTTATTAGGTCCATTTTTGAAAGCTGTGGCACACATAGTCATTAGCCTTATTTACTCGAATGCGCAAAACCCTTCCAAGCCACTTGCGAAAAAATAATTGATGTAATGAAATATCTTGCTCTATTCCAGCTAGCTTTTCATGTTTCTTTAAACAACTTAGTTTTTAACCCGATAGATGTCGGTTTTAAAATTACTAATAGAGCACACAGGTCTAATACACAGACCTTAACTAAACTGCAGACATTATTTGTTTCAGAAATAATTTATAGCCTGCCTTGACGGGTCTCAATCGTCACACGTGTTGCTACCGTGTTTATGTAGTCACTTGAACAGTGACATTGAGCATGTGCACTGGGCGCGATTTCAGATGATTTTCCTTTTCTGTCGAGGCTGAACCTTCTGTAACGTGGCAAATTCTCACTAATAGAGGGGTATATGTGAGTAACAGATTCTTCTTCTTCTTTCTTTTTCTTCTTCTTCTCCTTCTTCTCCTTCTTCTCCTCCTCCTTCTTCTTCTTCTTCTTCTTCTTCTTCTTCTCCTTCTTCTTCTTCTTCTTCTTCTTCTTCTTCTTCTTCTTCTTCTTCTTCTTCTTCTTCTTCTTCTTCTTCTTCTTCATCTTCTTCTTCTAGGCAGTTGTACACATGTCTTAGTAAAAAAAACGCGCCTTTTATACATCCCCTTACTTTGAAGTGTTTTAACGGTCCGTGACGTTTCTTTTTTAGGTACTTGGACCACTCATAAAATCCTAGTGCCGTCCTCTGGGTAGCAATCCGGGCCGTAGCCATAGTTCCTCCACAATCTCGCCCGTTTAATATGTCTGCGCAATAAGAACGTGCACCCTGAAATTCTTGATATATCCGGCTTGATTTGATAATTGAAATTGGTATTTTTTTAATTTCGTCCCACTTTGAATGTTGGATACTTTAATATCATATTTGTGATCAACTGTGTCGTTTTTGCTTCCCTCAACGCTCAAAGGCGTCATGAAGACCGTTACCTTGGTGGCTTCTTTAGAGAAAGATTACGAGCTGCCTACGTAGCATGGCGTTTCACTTGGCCGAGATCTTTGAGCAATTTGTTGCACCTCAACTCATAGCATCCTACTTTTTTACTTTTTGAATACTTTGAAACGGGAAAACCGAGAGACCCTCGAGGCAAACTGGATGACTACAGACAATTAGGCTGAAAGTAGGACCGAAGAAGCACTGGTAAAGTAGTTCGATCAGCTCTGAGCCGGTATTTCACAATTATCTACCTGGGCTTCTAGGCGGATTTTTAACCTACTCGAGATATCTCCCCGCCGTTCAAGCGATATCGGCCACCTTCCTCTAGGCTAGTTTCTCTTGTTTTGTGAAGTCGCGTTTTGGTTCTAGTCGCGACACAAATCACCCTCCACTGCCAGTGCGCACACTAATAGGATTCGAATTATTAGGTGGAGTTTGCATTGATTGCGGACGTTGTAAACACCCGGCGGATCACACTGGCAGTCAGGTCATGCGTTCTGGTACTCAAAACGTGAGTTGCATGCGGACATTCATATCCTTCACATGTGACGGGATGAACCTAATTTATGGGCAAGCCTATTAGAACCACTGCGGCAAGTGGCGGACTAGGAATTCCTCTATGCTTCTTGAGCAACATGGGCGATATTTTTCTCTGTGCAGGCCCTTGCTAGCCCCATGATGTTACTTTAATATCAGTCGGAAATAACAGGACATATGGTCCGTGCTTCGAGCCAACGAAATTCCTTGTTTACGCCGGCTTGGCCTCCCCCTTCCCGACCGCCCACATCTACAGTGCCAGCCAAGGACTTTGTCAGTGCCGTATTGTGTTTCCTGCTGCGGCTCTTCGTGAGGGCTTATTACGGGCAGTCGACTTACTCTTTGAATCTAGTCTAATGGTACAGATGTCGGAAGCACTTAAATTTGCTGAAGCAGCCCGCCAAGACACGTACATGTCGCGGAGTCCCGTTCCTATGATCATTTTTATTAAAGGATCATGCAAATTGTCTGAAGCCTTCCGTTCTTACAAGTTTTCCTTGGGGGCTAACAGGCAGTTTGTAGTCAAATTTTGCGAGCGGCAATAAATGCTTTGTGTCTGTGGAGTATATTAAAGTTCGGACGCGCAGTCCACCGACTGTGGAGTTCGTGACGTTATCGCTCCAAAATGTCCGGGTCGCACCCCCCCCCCCCTTGGTGGCCAACTAAAAGTGGTCGGGTGGAGGTTCAGTCCGACTAGTAGGGGATGCTGTGTCTCGGTGTCTATTTAACGGTCGTTCAGAGTCCAGCCAGCAGTCAGAAGCCGTTAGCTGCAATCAGCACCTGGCTAAACTAAGTGGCTGCTACAAGTGCATATGCATATTCAGAAGGTCAGAGTCTTGAGCCGTCATTTTACACCTTTTTGCTTGCCAAACCTAATCTTATAAGATGACCGACAACACCGTGGCACTCGAATACGCTTTCACTCTATGGCCGCCATTTGTCCTTTATTAATTGATTAGGGTGTCAGGTGAGCAACCTTGGGTGCTGTACAGTAGATGTGCTAACTCATGAAATGTCAACTGAAATTTCGAAATGCGTTCCCGCTTCTAAAAGATAAATTAAGTAGTGTTTTAAAACTAATTATGATGCAGCATAAATCTATAGTGATTCAGTTACCTCAGGGTGTCAACTTTCGAAGGAACTTTTTTTCGGCTGCATGCAAGATCTATACTCTGCACAAAATGGCTACTTATGTAGCATACAATTTTCTCATTTAGTTTCGATGCCCTTGAAAATTCAATTATATTTCATGGAAAACATGCATAAAAATATTCATTCTTTTACTTATTCGGTAGAAAATCACGTGTTCTTCCAAGTTCGTACTCAAATAAAGAGTATTATTTGTTTTTAAAAAGTTTCTAATTGGGAGACTTTTTAATACAATTAAATGGCCGTTCATGAAACGTCATGTATCTGCATTTACAAATGTGGCTTGTAAAGTTAACAATTTTGCTCAAATTCGATGCTTAATTTTATGAACCTCATATGGTCTCCTTTTAACACCGTAGAGAAATTCATGGTATTCCGTACCAGGAAAATATACGCTTGTAGTTTTGAAACCCTGAATGCAAGTGTAACAGCAGGTCGGGTTCAAAATTATTCGGAAATTATAAAAGTTTTTTAAAACCGAATTATACTTTTCATTTGAGTGTGAAATTGGAAGAAGACGTGATTTCCGACCGAATAGGTAAAAGAATGAATATTTTTATGCATGTTTTCCATGAAATATAATTGAATTTTCAAGGGCATCTAAACTAAATGAGAAAATTGTATGCTACATAAGTAGCCATTTTGTGCAGAGTATGGATCATGCATGCAGCCGAAAAAAAGTTCCTTCGAAAGTTGACACCCTGAGGTAACTGAACCACTATAGATTTATGCTGCATCATAATTAGTTTTAAGACACTACTTAATTTATCTTTTAGAAGCGGGAACGCATTTCGAAATTTCAGTTGACATTTCATGAGTTAGCACATCTACTGTATGTGGCCCAGTCTATTTCTGGACACACGTAAGCGTCCCATTTTAGCGGTTCGTCTTTTTTTCGAAGATTGCGACTTCCTTCTGAGCACTGTATCTTGTTGTTTAGGTGGTCTTTGATGTACCTGTGGGTGATTGTAAATCCATTGCAGTCGCTTTGGGCACCAAGGGGTGTTATTCGATTTTCTTCCTTCAACATCCTGACTTAATGTTAACCAGGTACCCAAGAGTCACTATATCGTTTGAGTGCGTCGATAATTACTGACCAGGCAACGTCGACGTCATCAGTATTTCTGAAATACATGAGCGTATGGTCGCCACTTTTATCGCTTGTATATTTTGGAGTCGTAAACTTAGTTTTGTCTTCAATTTACCTTTCACTATTAGGAAGGTGAGCAATTACTGAGGTTGGCCACATGCTCTCAGTTAGTAAGCGGAAGCATCTGACAGGTTCGAAGGACTGTGTGCGCATGTAATGTGGGCTTTGCCTTTTCACAACTACCGTGTGAAAACATCTCCGGCGTTGCTGAAACAGGAGCCTCCTCCCAACGTCCCTTGAAAGGCGCCTTGGAGGAACAGAGTTTTCCTTTCCGTCGTCAGTGTGATGGGTTTTGCTGGTCTCTCGATGATAATCTTTGCAACAAATCTGTCAAGATATCCTTTCTGACGAAGCAGATCGGAATCTCTCTAAGTTTCTCGTCGATGCCATGTGCGAACAAATTTTTCTAGCCCTTTACGCCAAACAACGGACTAGATTACGTTGAAGTGACAAAAAACTGCAAAAGTTCGTATCTTGTCCAGACGCTCCTTTGGTTCCTACGTTCAGCTCTTCTGCGTGGAGGGACATCCAAGTATGGAATCGGACCTGCCGTTTCCAACGTCAGTGTAAACTTGGTCGGCAGATGCGCCTGATTTATACCATCTAAGATGACAGCTATGTTTATTACTTTAGTGGCAACTGCGGAGCTGTCATCGACCTAGTGGCCATAATATGGCCTACTGGTCCGGTCGTTTATTTGAATTCTCTCCAACTTGTTCCCGAAAACATCGGCTAAGAGGGGACCAGAACGCCAGCCCAGAGCGACGCCTTCTACTTGGCTACGGAATTGTGTGAAAAACTGCACATTTAGCGTACATCTTCCCAACAGTTCCTTGAGTCCGTTCGTCGGTACTCCTATTTCCTGACGATTGTCCAAAAGATACTTGCAGGTGCAATGGACTGTCCCTGTCACCTGGAATTTTATGAAGACTGATGAGACGTCTAGCGAAAACCTCACCATTCCGTTTAGGTTTAGGTCTTTGATGTCGCCAATGAATTCTAAAGTATTCCGATACGCACGTGGTGTTACCTGAATCTGTCTTTTCTTGAGTGTTTCTGCTAACCACTTTGTTATCCCATGGTATGGAATGTCATGCATGTGCAAAATCGGTCGAACTGGCAGGCTTTTCTTTGCGGATATTCGGTAGACCATGCAATGGAGGGGTGTGTACTGACTGGCCGGAGGTGTTCGAGGTAACGGTCACTAATGAAACCCTCTACAGGAAGTCTCCTTAGGTAGTTAATCAGTTATGCCTCTATCCGTGTAATCCGTTTCCTTGCATACATTCCTGAATGTCTTCTGGTCTGAAATATGTACTTCGTCATCGTTAGGTAGTCCGAACTGTTCATTATGACGATGCCTCTCCCCTTATCTGGGCCAGGTATCAATATATCCTTGTTCTCTCGAAGCTGTTTTAACTTCGCTACGTGTGCTTTTGTCGCCAATCCCAGACATTTGGCTCCTTGTTCAGGCAATAATAACTACAATTCGCCAGGGCTGAAATGTTGAACACTGTCTGTGGTGACAGGCTTTGCTTGTAGGTCTTATTCCGCAGTTTCTCGGATATGGTTTCTGCCTTTAACTGATTAACTCTTCAGTGAGGTATACAGAAATGAGGACCAGGGTATAATGTTTCAAGTGATGTTTTATCAGGTATCATATAAGCTTGGTTGTGAACGCACCGACCTGGATTTTTCGAAAGCCTTGATTGTGAGTTCGTTTTATGCGTCCTTTGAAGAGGAGAAGATCTCTTTGGGTCTCCGCATCTTTTTTCTATAGTTTTAGTATGGCCGCTTAATCCTTATTTTTTTTCTCTCTCAGGATGTCTTGGACGGCTGCATGTTCACATACGCGACGCTCTAGTTCTTCCATTTTGCATGGGTCCTTTCCAGTTGATTCCCGGCATATTTTCCCAAGGCTTCAGTGGTAAGAACTCTACGACTATGGCGCAACGCCCTCCAGTAGTGCTTTGAATGCCAATTACTCTCAATACACTCGCCAACTAACTTGTCCAGTAATTTCGTCTCAACAAGGTTCATGTAAAAGCTTGGATACCTGACATCTTCCGTTATCTAGTACTTGTCGAAACTTGAATGATAGTTGGTCCTGGTGGCGAAAGTACGTTTGCCATCCTAGCCGCATCAACATTAGCAAGTTAGTATGTTACGCAAGCTTAATTTTGATCTGTTAAGCCTGATTACAGGCCCTGAAAGGGGAATTTTCGTTTTGCTTTGGAACCTCGGATCTAACGTCCACGCTTGGTCTCATAAGTGGCTACTTACCGATGACCAGAAAATGTATTTGTTGACAAGTTACCGATTTTGAAACCCAATGTGCCTGTGCTGGGCTGAGACGGCATCAACACTTTGCTTAACGACACGGAATGGAATAGGAATGCCGGAGGGTTTTGAATGATTCTTCTAAGGGAGTGACATCTCACAAAACATGTATTTTCATATGTCTGGGAAAACATGCTTTCGTTGATGAATTCATAATTCCACGGATTGTTATCGGCTGTAAGACGTAAAACGTCCGGCTGTTGAATACTTAGTCTCCAACTTTTGTACACTTACCTGATTGTTCCTCGCTCATCAGTGCCCTCAAAACGGGCCACGTGTTAGATGCGCTGGACCAACACGGGGCCACATCGGACTCTGGCAGGCGTTATCTTTGCGTAATAACAAATGCCAACATTTGCGGGGTGCGCTGGCGGACCCTGTTGTCGGCATTCGTCGCACAACTGGACCACTGCAACCACCCCATTGTTTTGTGGTCAAAATCCCGGTCATTTGTGTGTGGACCAGGGGGTGCGGAGTGGAGCGCCAAGGCGAGGATCCGTCCGAGCCATCCACCTGCGGTCTCCATCGTCTCCGGTCTTCTTGACTCTGTCTTGACACCGGGCCCAGGCGGGGGAGGAGGAGAGAATGTAGGTAGATGCTACACAAGTCTACTGGCACTATAAACCCCTGCGTAAGTCACCGTCCCTGCTCCCACAATGCAGTCTGTGGGGCACACGGTGGACATCGTCGAAATCGACGGTCGAATGGAAAATTAGTCTTTCTGCCGCTCACCGATGCCGAAATAGGAAACTATCGTTGGACTGTTCTATTGAGGAAGAGAAAATAGGCAGGTTATACGAAGGGGTTTTAAAGGAGCCTAACGGACCAAAACATGGGATACATGGGTGCTCATTTCTGATGAACATGTCGTTACCCATCAGTTACACGCCAATCCCAAGTCTAGAAAAAGTAAGGAACGAACCAGAGTCCATTAGATCGTTGAACAACTACTTACCTCGCATTAAGGGGGCTCAAAGCCAGAATAAGTTGACAACAGCTGTCGGCACACGCTAGCTCAGAATGTTGTTAATTAAATCTCCTTATTTTATTCACAGAAATCTCATTATAGAGTTCTATGATTTGCCGTGTACGATTCTTGCCAGTGCAAGAAGAGTTTTGCACATCCAAGAAGGTCGGAATTCTCTTGATACCCTCCTATTGCTAGTTCGACCATCGAGAACTACGATACCAACCGTGTGCTCTAGAGCAGGATGAGAGCGGAGACGATGACTTGCGCGTGAGCCAGTTTAAAATTATATATGACTTGTGCTGCATCTACAACACTCCTTCCCCACCTGGATCCGGTGTCAAGACGGAGTCAAAAAGGCCGAAGGTGGAATAGGGTGCAGGTGTCTGCCACGGCGAAAATCCGCACCTAAGTGTACCACCACACCCTCCGGTCCACAACGTACACTCACTAGGATTTTACAAATTGGGGAAAGGGGGAGCGGCGGCTCGGATCCCGCGGAGTATGAAGTCACACTAAGTGGGAACTATTGCAGTCTGACTCCCAGTGCATCGGTAGGGCACCCTCATGGGCGACCACAAATACACCAACATCCACAGGACTGACCTCATGGAGCGGGTAACCTCGTCAGTTGACGGCCCTCCAAACCACGACTTTTAGCGCAACGTGATCGTTTCAAAGCGCGTCAGATTTATGATAGTAAGGCATGCTCTGAAGCGCCGCAGTGGTGAAGGCCCCGGAGTTGGCCACGCCGTTTCTTCCCTTTCTCCTCTGTGACATACATTCGGAGTGCTTTACGTCGCAGGGCATTTGTTCCTGGGGCAAAACGAACGAGTAGGATACGAAGATGTGACATGAACTCCGTAAAACTCCTCCAAAACTTGTACATGCAGATGGGCAACAATGCAAAAAATTGTGGGAGTTGGCTTGAAATTCTTGTGAAGTTTGACGGCCAGTGGTTACTGGCTTTCTAGAAGAAAGCATGGGATTATTGAGTACCTTCAAGAGTGCCAGTTTTATTGATCCCTAAGTCTTTGTCTAATGATCACTTTAGATTTGTCTTTCTAATTATTTAAAATATTTCTCTTTTGAAACCTTATCTATCAAAAAATGCCTTGCTATATCGCCCTAATCTAAGGGACGTGAATTAGGCCAGTCCCCATATTCTGAAATTCGTGGTTATCCTCTTCGCATAAAAATTGTCTGAACATTTTTATTTCACGGTTATATTGGGTTCACTTTGGTTTTCATTTGAGCTATGCTGCTACCTTCTTTTTCTCGTACGTTCCAAATTTAGGGTCAAATTCCGAGTTACCGAAATCACGTGTTTGCCAAATTGACCTTATAAGTGTAACATGGGAATATTCATAGAAATAACTAAGTATTTGCTTTTAGTTTGCCTGCTTGTTCAGTTCACCCCTAGCAAAAAAATCCGAAATCTCCGACCAATCATAGCACTTTTCTATATGGTCGTCATCGCGAGGTTTAAAGTCAATGCTTTTCCATATCTTCATACCCGGCAAAACGTTCGATTTCTTTAATTTCATTAAGCAAAAGCTAGTTCAATCATTTTTACTGGCATTGCAACTTGTCGATGGTCGAATCGGTGTCCTCTATGAGGTTTCTCCCTTCGTCATCTATGTTTTGCCCTGTTCTGTCATTGCCGTCTAGTGCTGTATTTATAAATGAATGTCGTCAGAGGAACTAATTTTCTCTTTTGTCAAGCAACCCCCCCCCCTTAATTCGCAAAAGTACATTTAGGCGCTTTAACTATTGGCAAACTAGTAAATGTCACGAGAAGATCTTCCCTTGCGCACAGCTTACGCCTCAATCCACCGTCCATGTCGGTACCGACAAGAGTATAAGGGCAAAACTTTCGCCGTCGTCCGCACACCACAATCCTTTTCTGGCCCCCCGCGACCGCGGCTGGCACCAGTAATGGTTCTTCTGTGCATCAGTAGGTCAGCTCATTAATCCAGCTTTTGGGGTGGGACGGAACTTGTGAAGCTATGACTTCCGGGGTACGCCAAGTGGGAAAGAGTTTACGGACCTTGAGGCAGGACAGGAGCACTCAGATTTATAGCCTGCATAACTTCTAACTCACTCTAGCAACTGATATTGTTAAGGTTATGTATATATTCTTTCCGAAAATGTCCTTTACGGAGGAGTAGGTCTTTTATTTAAAGTTAGTCCCAGTCCACGGCGATTAAAGTTTACGCGCATTATCTCAAAGGAGGTTAAGGCACAGAACATTCTTCATTAAGAATCCTTCCACTAGTACATACTTCTGGCTCGCCACTCAAAGCAAATTTCGCATACAATTATTTTTAGCATTTATCTACCGCACTCGTGTCCCCATCCTCAGCCTCCAAACGCTTTTATCAGCAACCCCTGATTTTCCGACTTTAATTGCGCTTTTATGGTCTTCGAGCTAACCACCAGCGTGGTCTGGGCACAGAAAGAGATATACAGAGTTGTTTAAAAATAAAACCGACCTATATCGCCTGCAAAGACAGGCCAGACTGGACCGCCATCGGCTTTGATGACCCTATTCATAACTACTTTAAAAAAAGAAAGAATTCACAATGGGTGATGCAACTTTGGTGGTTGAAACAGACAGTCTTATTTAATTAAATCTTGTTAAAGTCGTCATTTAAATTTACCCAATCAGGGACCGTTAGAAACATTGACAGAATTTGCTGCACAGCTTGCAGAGAGAAAACAATGACGTATTCAAATGTGGAATGTGGAGAGATACGCAAGTAAGATATCCCACTCCTTTATATTCTAAGGAACATATAACTTTTGCCTATGTGCGAGTAAGTAGATTTATGGCATGATAAACCCCCATCTCTGTCGAAAAAGAGCCAAATCCTTCAGATTTTACCCGATATATTATTCCTCTTGTACACTTATAAACCTCCTATATTTGGATCATACTGCCAGTACTATCAAATTTCATTTCAAAATGATTTATATTCCCTTTTTAATTTTTTTACTTAAACAAGCTCTAGATTTATACTTTTAGAATCCCCAACTAGTCGTATCAGTCGTTTAAGTTGCACGCCCAGGCGCGAAATGTGTACCTGCGGCTGAGATTTGTGCGGCAACGGCCAATCGATGAAGGCAAAGATATCACTCTGCGTCTTCGAGCCGAAGCCGAGTCACACACGCGGAGCAGTGGTTGATAGCTGTGCTAGGCGAGCCAAAGGCGTCATTTGTAAACGGCACGCTGAGGACCGCAGTAGCGAATCTCCACACTACCTCCCAGCCTAGACCCAAGGTCGGCTTGAGAAGGAAGCCGAAGATGCGATGCCAATATATGAACGTGAATGATACGATGGTCTACCGCTACGTAGCTGTGCAGATATCAGTGCATTGGCTTAGTTGCAATCAGAGGCGATGAGGGAAGGTGGGGTTGAAGGAGTACAAGGTAGTGTAGAGCTTGGAGGTCAGGTGTCACCGCATTTTCTCCGTGGATAAAGCCCAGCTGGTTCTCTCGGGTAGAAGTTTTGACCTAGCCGACACTGACTATACCATTCCTGTCACCGCGAATGCTCCAACACGTCTTGCTGTTGTGTGGGAATACTCAGAACTGTCCTTTTTTGGTGCTCCCAATGATTCGGGCACACGGTCACACCTAACGAACACTTGAGTGCAGTCGGCCAGACATTTCTCGACATAAGATTCAATCAATGGAATTTGCAGAGGAACCGGAGGCCAAGAACGTAAAAATTGTCGGAGGCATTGTACAAAATTGTCGGCAATCTCCCTGGCACTGCGACAAGTTTGGGTACCATCTCGCCTGGCAGTAAAGGGTACTGCCGAACATCAATTTAGCTGTAGCAGAGTTCAGATCCGACTTCATTGCCGCGCGAATACCGATAAGTCTGAGACGGGTCGGTGCGTCATCTGCGGCACTCAGAGCGGTCTTCAACTGGCCGGAGAAATGTTCGACCCTGACGTGGACTATCGTATAGTAGGCTTCCGTTCGAATGCGTGTGCTGCCAATAAAGGCTAGCAGGGCCTAGAAGAGCGTGGACTCGAACTGGGCTTCTCGATCAATCGTAATTGGGATGAGGCACCGAACATTGTTGCCCAACTACTGGCGCAAGTCTTGACGGTGGTATCTGCCTCCTCACTTGGTAGCGGCTGCACCGACAGGCGCGATTAAGGAGGTAAGTGTTGTCATTTTATGGAGGCAAGGGACTTACGACATCAAGTTGAACATAGCTGAGTCGTGGGTCGGCGTTGGAGAAGATTCCTGTTGGAAATTTATTTTGGCTTCACTCCTTGATCCGCTGTGAACACTAACACGCCTGTACTCAAGCTCTGACGTTGTCGTTCAAGCCATCCCATACGAACCTTTGCGTGAGGAGTTTTTGAGAGGCACGAATCACAGTGTGGGAGAATTCATGAGGAAATTAAAAGGATATCGACCCATTTAAGCGGTGTGAAGAAGGTCCAAGAAGGAGTTGACATGGGACAAAGGCACGTGTCGCACAAGGGGCCAGAAGAACCTCCATGAGGCGGAGAACTCTAAATAATTCCTCGCTAGAACAACAAACCCGTCATTACTTAACTGTCATGACCGTGGGGTGTAGGGGTGTCCAGCGGTGGGTTCACGTGAAGGTCGTAGTGGTCGCTCACTTGCTTGCAGGTGAGACTACGCCTAGCGTCCATTTGCTGGCACCCAACTCTCACCTGTGGCTCCACGTATTGGGCTCTGCTCAGCGGCCACACCCCGGGCAACCGCCTCGACCGGCGGGTTAAACCAGGTGAGGGCGCTGTGCGCTTGTGCCGCGTGCACAGTGTACTGCGGGCTCCGCTGGACGTTTGGTCGGATGAAACGTTGCGCCGGCGTCGTCGAGACGAGGCTCTGCCTGGTACGCCGTTGGGCAGCTGCTGCCGGGATGGGTCCCCGCATCGCCTTCGCTGAGACGCGCCCACCTACGCCGACGGAGACCGCAGACCTCGGCATATGCGGTCGTTCTCCACTACAAGCATAAAGTCGTGGTCCCATAGTGGGATTCGGTCGCGCCAAACAGGCACACAGGCAGCCCGATTCGGGGGGACTGCCTGTCCCCATTACGGGGGAGGGCCTAGAAAAGGTGGCCTAAACATTGCTGGGCACCACGCCGTCTCCAGGCTAGCCAGGGCCGCAGACGTCTAAACATGGTCGAAACACTCAAAACCGAAACAACAACAATACCAATAATAACAACAACAACCATACTCCTTCTCCTCATCCTACCTCTTCTACCTCTATCTCCGTCTATTCTTCTGCCTATTTTTCTCCTTCGTCATCTTCTTCTCCACCTCCTTCCCGTCGCCCCACTCGTTTTCCCCAGACTGACAGGGTGAGCCCGCTCACTCTGGCAGCCTGGAATGTTCGTTCCCTTTTAGACAATCCGAGGAGCAACCGACCGGAACGGAGGACGGCGCTAGTGGCACGAGAACTGGCGCGCTACAAGGTGGACATCGCCGCACTCAGCGAGACCCGATTCTCCGAACAAGGCCAACTGGAGGAGGTGGGTGCCGGTTACACCTTCTTCTGGAGTGGTCGACCCAGGGCAGAGCGACGAGACGCGGGCGTCGCCTTCGCGATCCGGACCGACATCGTGGGACGACTGCCCTGTTTGCCGCAAGGAATCAACGACCGTCTGATGAGCCTCCGCCTGCCTCTCCGGCGAGGACGCAAATTCGCCACCATCATCAGCGCCTACGCTCCGCCCATGACCAACCCTGACGCCGTCAGAGACAAATTCTACGAGGACCTGCACGCCCTCTTGGCGACTGTGTCGAAGGCGGACAAGTTGATTGTCTTTGGTGACCTCAACGCCCGCGTCGGCACAGACCATACTGCCTGGAGGGGAGTGCTGGGTCCTCACGGTCTCCGCGGCTCCAACGACAACGGCCTGCTGCTCCTCCGCAGCTGCGCAGAACACCGCCTCATCCTGACGAACACGTTCTTCTGTCTGCCGGAGCGAGAGAAGGCCACCTGGAGGCATCCGCGGTCGCGTCAGTGGCACCTGCTGGACTATGTCCTCGTCCGGAGGCGAGATCAGCGGGACGTGCTGGTGACGAAGGCGATCGCGGGTGCTGACGGGTGGACCGACCATCGCCTCGTCATCTCGAAGATGCGTATTCGCCTACAGCCTCGCAGGAGACCACAAGGTAAGCGACCCCCAGGTAAGCTGAATGTTGCTTTGTTGTCTTTGCCTGCTCATCGTCTCCATTTCAGCAACGAGCTAGCTCAACGGCTAGACAACCTTCCTATCGCTGCCGCCGACGACGACGCCGCCGCCGCCGCTGCCGAGAACACCTCCGTGGAAAACCGCTGGTGTCAACTGCGAGACACGGTCCAGTCGACGGCGTTTGCCGTACTCGGTCGCGCTTCCCGCCAACACCAGGACTGGTTCGACGACAACGACGCCGCCATCAGAAATCTGCTTGCTGAGAAGAACCGCCTCCACAAAGCCTACGTAGATCACCCCACTGAGGACAACAAAGCTGCCTTCTACCGCAGTCGCCGACAGCTTCAGCAACGACTGCGCGAGATGCAGGACGCCTGGACTGCTCGCAAAGCTGAGGAGATCCAAGGCTACGCGGACCGCAACGGATTGAAGAACTTCTCCGCGATCAAAGCTGTCTACGGTCCGCCGACGAAGGGCACTGCTCCTCTCCTCAGCGCCGAAGGCAGCACTCTCCTGACTGAGAAGACACAAATCCTACAGCGATGGGCCGAGCACTTCCGAGGCGTCCTCAACCGCCCTTCCGTCATCTCCGACGCCACCATCGCCCGCTTGCCGCAAGTGGAGACCAACGCGGACCTCGACCTCCCGCCATCTCTCCAGGAAACCATCAGGGCCGTGCAGCAACTCTCCAGCGGGAAAGCACCCGGATCGGACGCAATCCCTGCTGAGGTCTACAAGCACGGAGGTCCGCTACTGATGGATCACCTGACTGCGCTCTTCCAGGAGATGTGGCGTCAAGGTGAAGTCCCGCAAGATTTCAAGGACGCAAATATCTTGCACCTTTACAAGCGAAAAGGGAATCGCCAAGTCTGCGACAATCACCGCGGCATCCCCTACTGAACATCGCCGGGAAGATCTTCGCTCGCATCCTGCTCAACCGCCTCAATAACCATCTGGAACAGGGCCTTCTGCCGGAAAGCCAATGCGGCTTCCGTCGTCATCGTGGGACCACGGATATGATCTTCGCAGCCCGTCAACTTCAGGAGAAGTGCCAGGAGATGCGGACCCACCTGTACTCTACCTTTGTGGACCTGACGAAAGCCTTCGACATGGTGAATCGTGAAGGAGTGTGGAAGATCATGCAGAAATTCGGCTGTCCGGAGCGATTCACTCAGATGGTGCGTCAGCTGCACGACGGTATGATGGCGCGAGTCACGGACAACGGAGCTGTCTCAGAGGCATTCGCAGTGACCAACGGAGTGAAGCAGGGCTGTGTGCTGGCGCCTACCCTCTTCAGTCTCATGTTCTCTGCCATGCTGATGGACGCCTACCGCGACGAACGCCCCGGGATCCGCATCGCCTACAGGACGGACGGTCGTCTCCTGAGTCAACGGCGCATGAACTTCCAATCGCGTGTATCCACAGCCACCGTGCACGAACTCCTCTTCGCCGACGACTGCGCCCTGAACACCACCTCCGAAGCGGAGTTGCAACGGAGCATGGACCTATTCGCCGACGCCTGCGAGAACTTTGGGCTGGTTATCAACACGCAGAAGACGGTGGTGATGCATCAGCCGCCTCCCAACTCAGCCACAACCCCCAACGCGCCGCAAATCAACGTGAATGGGACTCAACTGCAAGTGGTAGAGAACTTCCCGTACCTGGGCAGCACGCTCTCCCGCAACACCAATATTGACGACGAAGTCGCCAACAGGATCTCGAAAGCCAGTCAAGCCTTCGGTCGCCTCCACAGCACAGTTTGGAATCGTCATGGTCTCCAACTGAGCACAAAGCTGAAGATGTACAAGGCCGTCATCCTGCCGACGTTACTGTACGGAGCGGAGACATGGACGGTGTACACGAGACAGGCACGCCGACTGAACCACTTCCACCTCAGTTGTCTCCGTCGCATCCTGAGGCTGAACTGGCAGGATCGAATCCCCGACACGGAAGTACTGGAACGAACGGGAATCCTCAGCATCTACGCCATACTGAAACAAATGCAGCTGCGCTGGAGCGGCCACCTGGTGCGCATGGACGACGAGCGACTACCCAAACGACTCTTCTACGGAGACGTCGCGACGGACAAATGCAGCTGCGCTGGAGCGGCCACCTGGTGCGCATGGACGACGAGCGACTACCCAAACGACTCTTCTACGGAGACGTCGCGACGGGTTCTCGTCGTCAAGGAGGCCAAATTCGCCGTTACAAGGATACTCTGAAGTCCTCCCTGAAGCGCCTGCAAATCAACCCGACCAACTGGGAAGAGCTCGCTCGCGATCGTCCGACATGGAGGAGAACAGTGAAGACGGGAGCTGCTATCTATGAAGCCAACCGAATCGCCGCCGCCAAAGCGAAACGCGAAGCCCGCAAATCACAACTTCGCCCAGTAAGCAACGCGGCCGCACAACCTCCACCTACGTGTCCTCGATGTCAACGGACATTCCGGGAAGGAATCGGTCTTGTTGGACATCTCCGAATTAACTGCACCTCTCGAACTGCTTCAGCCATCGTCCCCCCGCCCGCCTCTTCCTCCTCTGTTCCGCCAACTAACTCTGACACTCCTTCTGCACCACCACTTCCATCCTCCTCCTTCTCCTCCACTGCCCCAGCGGAGGCCGTTCAGGCTGCCGTCTCACACATCGCCAACCACGACACAACAACCACAACCACCCCCACCCCTCCAGATTCCAGTGATGAGGATCAGGACTACACCTGCCCTCACTGCGACCGCACCTTCACCTCTCGCATCGGCCTGGTCGGTCACTTGCGAATCCATCGCACAGAGACTGGTGAACCAGTGCCTGGAGCGCCAACCTACACCCACCGCACTCGCCTCCACTGCCCACACTGCCCTCGCACCTTCACTCATCGCATGGGTCTATTTGGCCACATGCGCATCCACGAGAGCGGAATTGACCGCAGCCTTGACACACCCACCCCGCCAAGCCCCACTCCCAAACCACCACCTTGCGCACCCACTAACCACTCCACAGCCGACATTGACGCCACCGACCTTACCACCCCTCACTCCTCCCCTTCCTCCTCCTCTTCCTCCTTCACTGCCACAACGACGGCCGCTTCGGCGTCTGTCGCCCACGACCTCACCACAGCCAAACCTGACACAACAACAGGCACAAGCCCTGCAACATCCATCATCAGACGTGAGGGCCAGGGCTACATCTGCCCTCACTGCGATCGCACCTTCACTTCACGCATCGGCCTGGTCGGTCACTTGCGAATCCATCGCACAGAGACCGGCGAACCAGTGCCTGGAGCACCAACCTACACTCACCGCACTCGCCTCCACTGCCCACACTGCCCTCGCACCTTCAGGCATCGCATGGGTCTATTTGGCCACATGCGCATCCACGAGAGCGGAATTGACCACAATTCCGATACAGCCACGACATCCAAAATATCCACCACGCCCAGACGCACCCTCGCTCCACCGTCACACGCGCCAACCACCACCACCACCGCCACCACCACCAACACCACCGCTTCCTCTACAGCTGGCACCGACACCGCCGACCTCTCATGCCCACATTGTCCACGCACCTTCACCTCACGCATCGGCCTGGTGGGTCACTTGCGAATCCATCGCACAGAGACTGGCGAACCAGTGCCTGGAGCACCAACCTACACCCACCGCACTCGCCTCCACTGCCCACACTGCACTCGCACCTTCACGCATCGCATGGGTCTATTCGGCCACATGCGCATCCACGACGACCTGCGGTGGACAACCGCTGGTCACACCACACATTCCCTCACTCCCTACCTCCTAACACCATCACCCCATCAGACATCAACCCCTACACACCTCATGCACTTAACTGCCGCCTCCCACGCAAGTGGTAAGTGTGCATCTCGACTCGGTCCCCATGCGGCTTTGGATGCACGGGTGACTTGTGTTCGAGACTATCCCGACACGTCAAGCGTCGTGGATAGGAAGGTTGCTGATTGACGCCCGCTCTCGGTTTACGCAGTTCGTCGCGTTGTGTGTGTGTGTTGTGTGGAGTGGCGGACTGGTGGGCCGGGAACGGGCTGAAACAGCACCTTCCACGGCACTCTCACGCAAGTGGAAGACACGCCGTTCTACCCCCGTTGTGTGAAATCCTGATGTTTGTGTGTATGGGGGGCCAGGTCGTGCTGTGGCGCGCGCAGGCATGGTCAGTCAACCATGTCAGCCACCGCGCCCATTCCCCACTCCAGTCTGCTGACCGGCTCGGACAGTGGCTGGGGTGTGGGAACGGGAAGGGAGAGTGAGGTCGACGACTCAGCGCATTTTCCTCACTATAAACAATCTGACGCGCTTGAAGCTATCACGGTGCGCTAAAAGCCGTGGCTTGGAAGGTTGCGGGAGAGTGAGGTCGACGACTCAGCGCATTTTCCTCACTATAAACAATCTGACGCGCTTGAAGCTATCACGGTGCGCTAAAAGCCGTGGCTTGGAAGGTTGCCAACTGACGGGGTACCTTGGACCTCCTCCTTAACGGGAGGCGGTCTGAGAGTCAGGCTGCAATGGCTCCTTTTTAATGTGGCCTTTATGGCATTCCCACCACAGCGTGGGATCCGAGCCAGGCGTTGGCGGCACGCCTAGGTGCGGCTTCGGCCGTGCCAGCCTCCAAATCTCTGTTGTGTTGGTTTAAATCCTGGTTATTGTTGTGTAGACCAGGGGGTGTGGTGGAATGCCAAGGTGAGGATCCGTCCGAGCCATCCACCTGCGGTCTCCCTCGTCTCCGGTCTTCTTGACTCTGTCTTGACACCGGGCCCAGGCCGGGGAGGAGGAGAGAGTGTAGGTAGATGCTACGCAAGTCTACTGGCACTATAAACCCCTGCGCAAGTCACCGTCCCTGCCCCCACCGCTGCTGCAGCTGTGGGGCACACGGTGGACATCGTCGAAATCGACGGTCGAACTGTCGTGTCATGACCGTAAGGACGAGCCAATGTGAAAACTGGAGTATGGATGATGAAGGCCTGGTCAGCTCATCAGACATCTCATTCTTTGCGTAATCTCGTATAAGATTCGTTCTTAGTGGCTTCGTGTCGAAGAGGGAAGATGCAGGAGAAGCCGAAGTAGTCGAAAGTGCGACAAGAGAGGCCTTGACGAATCCGTGCATCTCCGTCAGCCGATGAGCCATCTCATTGGTGGGATCGGCCTAATGAATGCCAGAAGCGGGTGCCAAGATATGCCACACTTCGGTGAAAACCCATCTGTCGCAGATCGGGGGATTAAGAACGAGGACCAGTATTGATCGTAAGGGGTCACTACTTGTTGAGAGGCTATTTATTGCTTTAGATAAGAAATCGATTGCATGACTGTCTCTTGTATGTCCCAGTGTCAAAAGGTCTGTAAGCATGTGCTACGCCCGTATCAGCAAACCGTGCCCATCGCAGTCTGGTATGCGCTAGCAGTTCCCTGACACCTGGTTCCCTGCCGGTCGATGCGTTCGCGTTCCCGCTTGGTATACAGGTGGTTGGCATGGCCGCCAAGTTACCATCGTCCTTATGAACCCTGCTTGGGGTTGTTGTTGGTCAAAAACCTGGTTATTTGCTGTGTAGATCAGGGGGTAGGGGATGGGAGGCCATGGTGCGGACTCGACTGCGCCATCTACCTGCGCCCTACCCCGTCTCCGGTCTTCTTGACTCTATCCAGACACCGGGTCCAGGTGGGGAGTGGGATAAGAGAAAGTGTCGTTGATTCTGCGCAAGTCTGCTATCACTAGAAACTAATTCACGCGCAAATCACCGTGTCTGCTCCACATTTTAATGAAACACACGGTGGACATCATCGGCAACGACAGTCGAACTGTGTGCTTATGCCCCCAGTTAGCGGAATTATTTTCGACGGATAATTAAATGAGGTTTGACATATATCCCAAGGCATAGCTTCTGCCGGATGTACACTTTGGCGATGCTACTTCAGCCAAATTCGCTCGATTAAAACTGCAAGTTCGGACGACATTAAGATGTACTAACAGACTGTTGACGCATAAACGTTTACTGTCCCCAAGATAATCGTAGAAGAGGCACTACAAATGGAAATTTCCTAACCTAAGGATATACAGAAAAATGCCAAGTTCTACCCGAAAGTATATGAGACCAAAGCACACAATGTACAGCCCTATAAACAGCTGAAAGTTTCAACCAATTTGCTTGACTGAGATTAAAAAATATGCGTACTGCGAAGTTGTGGTATGTGTCTTCGTGCGGCCCTACTTTGCCAATCTCCCGAGACTAAACTGTTTTTTAGAACCCATCTCGTTTTCTGAGGTGGGCAGGTTACTTGAAAATGCAACCTCTCTGTGGATGTACTAGGTTATATTGCTAACTTGGGTCCACGTCGAGGAGATCGAGTAAACTGTAGAATATACGACCACCAATTCTTCGAAAAAAATTAATATCGCCGGGTTACTGACGTCAAACAAATAAAAAGTAGTGAGTGAGCCGCAAGATTGCACCGTGAATGGGTTTTTTATTAGAACTTGAGCAATTGTTAACAGGCGTTTTGACACTCGAAAAAAGTCTTGCGTCGCTAGTTTTCAACTGATGAAGGGAGACTCTAAAATGCAATTATGCGAAAATTTCGGATAAGCACTTATCTGGACTTTTAGCTGGCTTATAATGGGAACGGTGGGTGGCCCAATTACTTCCTGCAGTTACATAAGTGATCGACAAAGACCACTCGTAACTTACGTTGACGTTAGTAGTCAGACATAAAGGGATTTCTAATCCGCACAAGACAACGTAAACTGGTCCTAGCTGACACATTTAAGCCAGTGAGCCCTGTGTGGGCTTTATTTTCGCTTTCGCGTGAGGGGCACAAACACAAAAGTGTTTAGTTTGCATACTTCATTTGCTTAGGAAAGCAATGCCTCTGCGAAGGTAATCTGCATTTTTCTATTTTTGCAAACGAAGACTTTGACTAAGTCCAACTGATCATGCCCTACTCATGGGACGAAACAGCAATTGAAAGTAAGACACTTTTCTTTGTAAACAAACATTGGTCAGTTGAAGTAAATAGGTGTTTTATTTCTCTCCATATACTACCGTTGGCGATTAGGTATATCCAGTTTATGTCTGCGGCCTGAATAAAGTACGACGGATCCTGCTCGCAGTAGCCTGCACCAACCAGGTCCACATCTAACCGAAAGTAATTAAGATAAATAAGTTTACAAAAGACAGTTTGTCATGCACACGTCAGAGTTTGACAAATTATCTTCGGGCCTGTTGCTATTGAATTAACTATTGGGCAAGTAGAAAATAGTACCTTATTTAGGGTTTGGCAAGGGAAAAACAAAACTACAGTCAATGCCAGGGAGGGATGGTGGGCACTATGGAATGTAAGTATATGCGGATGGCTGGCTTGGTGGCTTGGAACCCTGACAACTGTGGCGCCTGTATGAAGTGCTCACAGGACCCGTCTCCATAGCCCGATCGCAACCGCCTCCGCCGTAGCTAACAGACGCTATCTAGGTACTTTTGGATGGCTTGACAGAACTGCGTAAATCATTTGCAAGGCCTCTCTGGCCTATGTCTACCATATGCGCGAGAATAGAACTGTTAATGTTCTTTGCCTGACCCCTACCTAACCATGTTGAAAGATATTCTGTTATGCTTTTGCACAAACGTCGACTCGTCTGAACAGTATATTCGGCCCTCCAGAAGCAGGTGAAGGAGTAAATACACACAGAGGTGGTCTGAGCTGGTAGTTTTTCCTTGCCGTCTCTGTATAGGGTGGTACCAGTACATGGGCTTCCGCTCCTGGAAAGTTGCGTGATGCACCTTGAGTTAGGACCTCGGCTGTCGCCGAGTAAGGTTAAAATGAATTCAGAAGACAAGGTGGCGAGCGAACGTTGCTTTCGATAACTTCTTATCAGGCCAGTACAGTTATATGGGAAGGGGTAGAGTGAGCGAAAAAAAACGATTACAGTTAATTTTTTAAATTTTAAATTTAAAATCTGCCAAAATAGCAATGAATTACGTGAGCCTAGTAGTCATCTGGTGGATTCTAGGTGAATTACTTAGGAAATCCTGCTTGGGCAGTCAACTTACTGTATCAGATTTGGTGGATTCCAGACGTTGCAGTAGGTTGGGCGGGTAACTTGACCCAAGTGTGATAAAACTCGCGTCGTCCGGCGGGGCCTCGTAGCTCAGGTGGTTAGAGCGTTGGCTGTACTAAAACCTTCCCCCTTACTGCGTTGGTTCGAATCCCACCGAGGCGCCGAGTTTTTCACAGTTGGGTCAATATTAATTATTTAAAATCTGCCAAAATATCATTGAATTTTTAAAATAGCGGGTAGTTAGGAGCGGAAGGGAGCAGAAAAGTGTATGTGGTTAGTCAACCTTTTACAACGGTAAGCGCGGAGCCGGAATAAAGTTTTTCTGGGAGCATAGGGTCGGTTTTCGTAACCTTATGGCGGCCGCTTCTGATGTTGCTAACAGATGCTGGCCCAGTAGCTTAGGGTAGCTCGAGGGGACCTTATAAATTACACGAAAATCTTCAGCGGGACCCACACGATGCCCTGAATCCACTGCATGCGCAAGGATGGCATTGTATATTCTCCTAGCTTCACCTTTTGTAAGCCGTGCGCGAAGGTGTTCTCGTATTCTTTTGGAAAGGTGCCGACCAATATAACCTGTTCCACAGGAGCAAGTGAATGAGTAGATGCACATTGAGGTGGTCCTGGATATTTCTAAGTTCCTCCTCGATACTATCTGTTGAACGAATTTTCCAAGCTCTCTGTGCCAAACACGTGACTAGCTTCCGTTTGTTTGGAGTAGTACGAAATTAGCGAAGTTCGTATATTGGCCGGACGTTCGCACGCCACCTTGCCTTCTGAATAGAGGTATGGGGATTTTCGCAACTCAAAATCAATTAATCAAATCTGCCAAAACACCACTTAATAAAGGTCTTTTCTGTCCTACCGTCTGCATACGGGCTTTTGTGGCCTTTCGGTCATGCCCAGGGCACTCGTTCTGAAGAGACTTTCGGAATTATGCTAAGTAACGAGGCAAGAACGTAATTAAAGCAAATAGTACCTCCGAATTTCTAAATGTAACTGCGTGCTCCATGTGCGTCGGTTAGTCCTCCCTCAATTAATTATTCTGTGCCAAATGTCACGTAATCTCTGAAAAACAGTTCGCGTACTGGCCTTCAGAGCTGGACCGTGGGCCTGAACAGGATTTCTGAGAACTCGTTCATATCACCGTTGATACTCATAGATGTTTAAAATTTGATACTAGGTGGGTCTTTACTCTTAGAAAGTAACAGTCCTTGTGTGCTCGTACTTTCGATGAACGTAAGAATCTTCACTGTTAGGTAGTTCTTCTCACCAATAATCAATTTAATTTTGTTTTTATTGTTCTAATTGTTGAGACGGCAATATGTACTTTGTGTTGACCTAGTTTCCAGCAACCATGACCGTTCCGCTCCATGGTCCGTTGAATCTTGGATTGACCATAATGCTTAGGGAGCATAAGTGCGCCCGGCGAAAGAGGAATTGTTCAGTTACTTTTGTCCTCATTTTCAGTCGGCCGACAAGTGTTAAGGGACTGACAATGCGCGTCTAGGTCTGTCGGTTAAGGAGCACAGACATTCAACAAATTCTGCTAATGCTCACTTACTTGCAGCCCATAGACCAGGCCAGGCCGTCTGTGCTTCCTGCGGGAAGACACCGACCAATGGCCGAGAGATCTCGGCCTTATTGATTTTCATGTTAACGTTTTTGAAGCAATGGTGGTGATGACGACGACGATGCTGCTGCGTCTGTTGCTTATGACAAGGCAACAGGACGGAATAAATGAGTGCATGGTAAGCTCTAACCTGTTTGGGTCACAGCAACGTTGACCCCGCCTCCTTAATCAGAATGGTATTCAAGACAAATATTTACCGGAATCAATGAGAGACGCTAATAATTTGCACCAGCTTTTGGCTGTGAGTGAAACCTTTGTGGCACCACGCACGCCTGTCAAGCGATAGTAGCAGTCCACGTGGGACACTTCGGGCACCTAGACGGATGGTTCAAATTTCAGTCCACCCAGGCGCTTTCCATGCTTTGGAGAAATGTCACTTTAATAAGCGAAACAGTCGTTAATTAACTCACCTGCTGCGGCGTCTTCGCGATAGTCCGGGGTTCCTGCGTCCCAAACAATGGCAGAAACCTACGACGCGAGTTCGTCTCTCAGCAAGTTTGGAGTCCTCCTACCACATTTGATTGTCTTAAACTGCATAAACACAGATAATCAGTAGAAAAGGCACGAGCCTCTCTTACCCTTTCTTCTGTCAAAATTAAATTTCTTTGCATTCAAACTCACTTTTCCGCATCCAGGCGGAAAATGTAAACTTGCTTATTATTGCGAAAATTTCCATGGCTGTATTCGGAAGATTAGTCGGCAAACCTACTTTGGCTTTCGATAAATTGCCGTCAGGCCAGTACATTTATATGGAAAGGGGGTCAAGTGATCAGATAAATCGATTAAACTTTGTCTTAAGACACAGGCGGTGTGTGGGAATATGGGGGAGGCAATAGGTGTTATGCTAGGGCGGAGTGAGAGTGAAAGGGCGCGGAGAGGCGCATGTGCATAGTTAGTCGACTTTTGACCACAGTAAGCGCGGAACCTGAATGAGATGCTTCTGCCCAAGCAAGACCGGTCTCCGTAACCTGATAGCGGCCGCTTTTGCTGTTGCTAATAGACGCTGGCCCAAAAACTTGGGGTAGCTCGATGGGACCTTATAAATCATGCGGAAAGCTTCGCTGGGATCCATACGATGTCCGGGATCAACAACGTGCGAGAATGGCGCTGTTTATACTCCTACTTTCGTCTTTTCCCGGTCATGGCCATAGGTCATTTCGTATTCTTCTGGATAGGTGTCGACTTTTGCGACCCATACAACCCGCTCTACAGGAGCAAGGCAGGAGTAGATGCACACTGAGGTGGTCTGAGATAGCAAATTAGCCTTGCCTTCTCCGCGTAAAGTGGGGTTAGTAAAGAATACGATTCGAACCCGTGCTGCTGGGAAGGATCTCGAGACAGCTCGACCAAGGTGTCTTCATAGGATTTCACTTGTAGCGTCCCATTGTAAAGGAACTTTGAGGGACAGCCGTCCTTGGCATCCTGATAAAGAACAGGAGACAAGCATTCAGCAGCTATACGCAGTCCATAGGAAGAAAAAGCGGGGAGGCAGAGTTCTGCGTTTCTCGAAGGTGTGAACGAAATGAAACCACATTCACGGCTGCCAAAGGGTCATGGTCGGCGCATACTCAACAAATCTTATATAAATCTTGACAAAACATCACCTGTAGTACTATCGTTTGATCTGCAGTTTTATATATCTCATTGAAATGTTAATCAGTTAGAATAAGAAACGCAGTTCGAGAAAATCTGGAGCCAAACCTACGATATACTGTTCGCCTCCGCAGGCAGTATTCAACACTTTAAATCAGCGTTCGTGACTTGTTATTATCAGTACCTGAATAAGTCGGAGATTAATGAAAAATCACAAGTGGAAGATTTAAAATAACTGCGAAAGAACAAAGATATCTTGGTAACCATGCCGGATAAACAAACAAGCATGGTTTCATGAACAGATCGAACTACGTAACGGAGATACAGTTCATATTGCTAGAGCAGAAATACTACAGAAATACATAAAAACAGAAAGACCGTAGGGGTGAGGAAGAGGCCAAACCGACCGACTGTTCAAGAAGGCTCCACGTAAGGGATTTTATAAATGGTCATGACCTCGAACACTTAGCACACATATCCCTCGACTGTCCTTCTGTTTGTCTACAAGAAATTCTGACTGAACAATTCCCATCCAAAAACCAGGGGAAAATCAAATGCTAGTGGCACCATAAATTAGGAGTCAGAGCCTCGAATTAATCGACTCCAGGCTGGACAAATCGAAACTGTAAGTCGGACTGAGATATGCATAGCTGAGCTTTCTCAGTTTCGGTATAGCAGAACCGGCTCTGTCTCCTCTAGCTAACATATTTGCTTTGCCGCTTCAGAAAATTCTTCTTTGAACACCAATTTCGGGTGCACTTTAGATCGCAGACTAGAGTTAGCAGTTTTATAAGAAGCCGGGACATTAATCGGCATAAGTGTTTACTTGGAGCAAATCCGATTTGTTTTTCTTTTTCAAAAATGAGGTCATTAAATTGGTCGCGCCTGGTGGATCAAAGAAAAATAATGAGCGCGGTCAAACCTGCCAAAAAGGAATAAGAGCTTTTAAAGTATGTTTGCGAACGGAAAAACCTCTCCATTTCGTTTTTGGAAGTTGATATACACGGAGAAATTCTGAAAGATTATAAATACAATGTCGTATTCTGCCTCCCGATTGGGCGTGTTCTTAGGCATTCGAATCAGTCACCTTCGGGATAAATTGACTGCTTAGGAAAAGTGTAGTTCGGATTCTTCCGGTGTTGGCGCTGATTCCAACAGTTCTGCTGGAAAGGCGTCAGACAATTCATAAATTTGAAGGTTGTGTTGAGAAAACACATCTGTTAAATAGTTGGAACATTTTTTATCTCCTGCATTATCTGCGTATTACAACAACCTAAGTAACACTGAACTACGGCAAGTTATTGGACCAACCAAGCGTCAATTTCGTGTTCGCATAACTCAAATAAAACGAAATTTGTGCAAATATACCATCTCCGAAAAGATTTCGGTCACTTTTAAGATTTTTATTTATCAGTCTGCTCAAATGAATGCTCCGAACGCAAGGTAACCATTTCAATGGGCACTATTTTTTCTGCCGCACTCAAACTTCTCGAAAATCTCCAGATATGGTAGTTCTTAAGTAAACAAATGTTCTAGATTTTTCCATGATCTCATCTTGTTAAAAATGATGAAGAATATAAATTTGTGTGTGCAAAAAACCCCGCAGAGCATCTTTGAAATAAAAATCTTTTAGATATTTTTCTTTTAGCAAGCCAAGCTTTTCCTAGGCATTGGTGTGGTGCCTATTTTCTTTAATGGTCGAGTACCTTGTTTAGGTAAGCGTATAAATATGATTGAAAACGTCCTCTGTTAAAAATGCACTTGGGAATGAATGCGACGAAAAATTGTAACGGTCGACTGATTGCCTGACAGGCCGGAAATGGCCACTTATGTCTCCCTTATCTTTCTTGGTTTCCATTTCAAAAATGCTAAACTTCTCACGTTTTTTACCAAGTATCTCTTCATTTCTTACTCATGAACCAGAAACGCAACATCAATCCTGACAAATTAAGCGAAATCTAACTCATCCAGATTGATCGCATCTGAATCAATTCAAAAACAGAAAAATAATTTACTAGCGTCTCGGATACCACTTTAGATACTGACAAAAATCAAGCAGGGGGTAGACCGGCATTCTTATTTCTGGTAGATATTTAGCCCACTGATTATTTTGTTTTCTAGGCGCCACTACTGAAAACCCTCCTGTACCTTCGTTGCCTAAACGAACGTGCACTGAGTATTTCACTACTCACGTTCATTCACTCAACACGTATTTTTGTTAATAAAGCATTTAAAAAAATATTTTCTTGTTATCAACACTTTCCTTGTCATTTTTTAGGCATAGGCCTTTTACTTTTAAATAGATATTATTTTGTACGTTTTAGACAGGTTCCCGAGCCACCATAAATTGTTCTGTTTTACGCTTATTTCAGTGTAATTTAACGCCTAGTATTGGGCTTCAAACTTCAACGTTCGATCAGTGAGCAAAATAATTATCTTAAACTCGGTAATGGAAGTTGTCCGAAGACCTTGTTCCGCTGATGCTCTCGTGAACAATGTTTATTTACGCCGAAAATCAGCCGCCCTTGCCCCCATAAAATGATTATAATAATCATTTCAGGCGATTGCCCAATCAGCATCTGCATCCAAATGGCGCTTTCGGTATTCTTTTAAGTTTATCTTTTCCTAGATTCATTAGAAATGCTACTGATGTGGTGGTTTTGAATGATGCATATTCTGCACATTTATATTTTTCTATTGAACGCTTATTTTGGAGTAGTAAAAACCACATATAATTAAATAGGGCAGCATATGTGTCATATGATCCTTTCTTACCAAATTTATTGCGATAAATTATACCTTGAAAGTCGAGTAGCCACCTATTAAAACTAAATCGCCGTTCAGCGATTATGATATAATCATAGAGAAGTACAGTGAGTGACCTAACTCATGAAATGTTGGCCAAAATTCTGAAATGCGTTTTTGATTAGGGAGGATTACTAAGGTACGATTACAATAGAAATTAATATGCGGCATAATCCTATAATGTTTCGTACTTGCCAGGATGTCGGCTTTTGAATGCACTCCTTGTTTACTTCCTGTAGAAAACGCAGTTGGTAAAAAATGACTACTTAAGTAGTATATATTTTTCAAACTGATTTTAATGGTCTTAAAAATTCAAAAATATTTCACAGAACCCACGTAAAAAAATGTTTTATTTTACTCGTTTGGTGTGGGACCACGTTGTTTTTAAACCTTTTACCTGAAGAAGAAGGAGAAGAAGAAGAAGAAGAAGAAGAAGAAGAAGAAGTATATTCGGTCTCTCGAAAAGTTTCCAACTGTGGGATTTTTAAGACCCTGAAATGTCTATTCATACAGTATCGCACATGTCCGTTTGCCAATGCTTCTCATGAGATGAGGAACATAGTCCACATCCATTGCAATATTTTATGAACTCTGCATGGTATCTTTTCCAACGTATAGGAGAATATATGAATTTCCTTAAGCCGAAAGCAAGTGCCTTGTGAACTGAAATCGCTAAAAGCTAATGCAACGGCTGATCAGCCTTAAAGTTATTCGGGCATACAGAAACTTTTTCGAAAGCCAAATTTACCCGTTCTCCAGGTAAAAAATTTAAATACAACGTGATCCTCCACAAAACGGGTAAAATAAAACATATTTTACTTGGTTTCTACAAAATATTTTTCAATTTATAAGACCATTAAAATCAAGGTTAAACATATATACTAATAAAGTAGTCATTTGTTACCAAATGCGTTTTTTACAGGAAGTAAAAAAGGAATGCATCTAAAAGCCGACATCCTGGCGAGTACGAAACATTATAGGATTTTGCCGCATATTAATTCCCATTGTAATCGTACCTTAGTAATCCTCCCTAATCAAAACCGCATTTCATAATTTCGGTCAACATTTCATGAGATAGGTCACTAACTGTAAGTACTACGGAGATCCCGGTCGATATCTATGGACGCAGACACAGTTGTGAATTGGGGATGCAGATGTTATGGAGGGCGAAAAGGGATTAGAGTCATGGCCTAAGTGGAGAGGAAGACGTGACAACGCGCGGAGAAGCATGCCAAGCCTACCGCGAGATACACGTGTGAATTCAGGCAGTCAGTCAGTGGATGCGACATCAGCGAGCACTCGTGATACTTTTTTTCACGTTTCCGGCCCAGTCAATGGGCGGTCGGTCATTCGAGGTTTTTACATGAGATGATTCTCGCAAAATGAATGGCCAATCCACGACCAGCACGCTCGAGAGCAGAAGTTTCAGGGACACTAATGAGTCCAACTAATATGGCTAGTTTCAACGAATTGAAAATTTTGTTATGCAAACTGGCAGAACCCGCATTCCCTTTCACCCATCCACCCGTCATGACATAAGAGCAGACATGACACCTTAAGGCAAGGGTGGCATCACCTAACACGCAGATGGGCACCTGTTCCTTATTGGTGTCGTTAAGATGACGAACCTCGGTGACCACTCTGCCCCAAGACGGTTGAAAGGAGCGGGGATCTCGACCGAAAATTAACCCACCTGCAGCTAATGAGATGGGGGCCTATCCATCCCTCGGAGTTGGTAATGGCTGTCTACGCGTTTAACACGATTCACGGGCAACCAGCGAACCTTTTATCGCTCGGGGTGTATGATACTTCCAGTCTCTGAATGCGACTAGCTGAAGAGGTTCCTTGAAAAGTCAGATCATATGCACACCTCTTACGCTGAAGTACATCTTTTTCCTGAACTCAAATTATTTTGTATATTTGTATTACCTGTTTCAACATCATGTACTACTGGCTTTTATGAACAGTCAACCGCCTTACGCCCACTTTATTCACATTGTTTCGTTGACTCCGCATGAAAATGCATTTATCAAAAGCAATAGACAGATACTATTTTCGAGGTGTATTTCCAACTTTCCTAGGACTGGCTATTATGCCTCTCGGAAAACGCGGAATAGCTTCATTCCTTGTGGACGCTTTACGGTTTTAAAGTTGTTTGAGAGGTTTGAGTGAAAGTATACAGCCGATAGGTTAATAACAGACAACAAAGTCTTGTCTGTCATCACTCTGCTAGACAAAGTTGCTTGACTCAATGATAGGAGTCATTTTATAAAGTTTTAAAAAGCCGTCCTCGGTATTAGTCTTAAGGAAATGCCGGGCATACGACAATATGACACAGGCGTTTTGTGTCGGAAACATTTCCCCTTCATATCTGAACAATAAAGACGTTAGGAAAGTCGCAAAAACAAAAGGCCCACTGGCAGGTTAAATTTACTGTACAAAAATGAAAACAACGTGGAAGACTTGGTCGTTATTTCAGTAGTTCAGTGGCTAGGAGGATGTATATACACTTGTCTGTGACCTCCAGATTTACTTTGATTTGCTGGCAACATTCTTTACTCAAAAATAGTCCAATTGCATGAAATGAGGAAGTAGCGTGAAGGGGAATATTTGAGAGGGACTTCTCTAAGGCTTAATCTCCACAAATGCCGACAATATCTCACCGTCCTCTAATACCCAGGTGGCACAGGTAGAGGAATCATGCTGGGTACTTTCCTGGTGTTTTGATGACGTATCTTTGCATGCAGTCATTTCTAGTACACGCGAATCGACGTCGGGTTGCACTGTTTGAAAGGCTTCCTCCGGGGCTAGTTTGGGCATCTTTCGAAGGGCAGTCAGGGGGCTTTCATCTGGAAGAGGTAAACAATGTGGGGTGTAGGGTATTCCGGGAAAATAGGTTCGAGGCTGCGACGGTGACCAGCAACGACGAGAGGAGATCTTTTGAGGGGTGTCTTTTGTCCTCGGTGGCTGTGAGCCAGTTTTTCGCTCCATCATTAGACGTCCTCTTTCGGCTAAACACCAAGAGATCCATAACCTCATACAGGCCTCCAGAAGGTCAAAGATGATTAGACAACTGAAACCGAAGAAGAAGGAACTCAGACCGCCAATCTCACTGAAGAGCTTTGCAAGTCCGTAGAGTTCTTCCTCCACTCGCGTCTCAATGGCATCGCTTTGCATCAGCATCAGCTTCACAGAGTTGAGCTCTGTCTCGTCCTGGAAAAGGAACTGATTGTGCTTTTGGTAGGTTGTCTTGTAGCAGGCAAACGGACAGACTGACGTGTTCATGAGCAACAAACCCTGCTCATGCATGCACTTTTGAGCGCAAAATGAGCCGTCATCAGCGCCGGGGAGAATTAAGTTCGGCAAATTTTTGTAAGGCTCAGGTCGTCCGATTTTTTTAAGAAGTTCTAGTGGACAATAACAGTGACAATCCTCGTGCAGATGTCGACAAGTTTCCTTCCACTGACAAGCGGCCTAAAGGATGAATGGAATGGAGTTGAAATTCAAAGAGAATTACATCACAGCGTTCATTTTCGCACGGTGGGGGGGTATTAAACTAAATTAACTAGCATATCCCGGGATGCATTTTTTGTCTTCTGGGAAAGTGCCCTCGTAACAGAAGGCAATTTCATAGAAAGAGATCTTTCAGGTGAAATTTCTTTTCCCGTGCATTTTTCCTTCGAAATGCAAGATTCATTCGAGGGATTCCAGGCTGGTGGTTATTACAGAATCATCTTAATCACTAAATGACATGATCAAGTCCAAAATTTTCCAGTAAAATAAAAATAATTTTTTTTCCTTTAACAGGGTGTATTTCCAAGTAGGTAAAAACACAGAGTAACTCCACCTTTGGAATATCCAGCCCGTCGCATATAGGCAATGCAATGCATCTTATGAACAAGCCTCCCAATTAAAGTTGTAAACCTTTATAATTAGAAAAGAACATCGATATATCCGCCAGTGATAAAACTTCAGACGAACGCCATGGCTTCTATGTCATGGGGCCTACATCTGTTAAGTCATTTATTTTCACTAAATGCATTTCTGCCCCTACTACAAGCTGGAGTTTTGTAATATTACCAATATTTACCTAGAGTTGGTAGCTTTTAAAACGCGTAGTTTGTCATTTACAAATCTAAGAGGCGGTCTGTTTCATAGTTAAGTTAATGTTAGAATTAAATTCAAAACAAAACACTACCCAGGCGGTGTCGAGTGAAAGGGGTTCCGTAAGGGTATGGTTTACGCCCGGGTTTACTTACTTCGGGGAGAAATTGTGCTTAAGGTAAATAATTTTCGATATTTATTTGTAGGTGTCAGAAAAAGGAATGCAAAGACTTCTAGGAGGCTGCTGCGTTAGGTTGGTCAACAAGCTTTAAGGTATTCATCGGAGTAAAAGTACGACAATCAAGTGCCTTTTTGGCAATGCCTCCATATGGACACTAAATTTATTTATTATTATCATTAAATGGTGTAAACAGTGTCTCCTTTTGATTGGTGACTGTATGGAGGATCCGAATTTGTGATACCACAAAGTTCTTTAATGTTCGGCCATTTTCCTTAATACAATTACTCCGCGGAATAAGTGACCCCGGCCGTAAATCCTACTCTTGCCACAGGCCCTCTTGCAACGTCCGCGACCGTGCAACGTATCCTGCCTGCGGTCTTTACGTCCGGCCGTGAGTTGGCTCTTAAGGCCAATGGGGATTTTTTGTAGCCGGGTTGGGGGCGGTCTGCCACATCTTACGGTTACATCAACTTCATCATTAGCTCGGCCGCCTTGTTATCCAGTGGAAAGTGCAGTGTATCATGTAGGCAATTGATTAATACGGCCATTCGCATATGCGTCTGATGGTTGAAACTTTTCGGCTGCATTCTCTGTAGCCCTCAGAGCAGTTGATGAGTCAGCGTTCAAGTCAGTTTTAGGACCATTGTGTATAAATTAATTACCACCTGATAGAGACGCGTGCACCGATTGCGTTACGGAACCCACTCGTCCTGTTGCGCCTTGGGGCATAAACGCATCAACACCAATAAATTATGACCCAACATACGCACTGCAAGTTGATTCTTTTCATTCCTTGTTTGTGGTTGTCGACATGCTTCTGCGACGTAATTGGATCCTTTTCAACTACAATTAGATGGCTTACGTCGGACGACCTCTTTGGTTCGACGATTGGGTCTGCCAGGTCTATCGGCAGATGTGTCTGGTTTCTGAACGGCGAAAAACTCGTGTTATCCGTGCATTCTGGCAAAAATGCTAATATTTGTTCTTACAAGAGGTATAGCTTTCATAACTTGTTGCGGATGGCTTCCAGTTTTCAGGGCGCTGTTGTACCTGCACGTTCGAGTTGCTTCGATTTTCGAGGTGATCCACTACGTCCGGGTTCGGTAATGACAAGTCCGTTGTCAGCGTTTCGTGCCCGACAGTTTGGGCAGTGCATCTCAACCTCGCACGTACAGTACGTCCGCGTCTCTCGGTGGCCTTGGTCGGAGGAGGCAAGCAACAGACACGAGCATGCGCGCAACACTGCGAACCCAAACGCAGGTCCTGTGCTAGCCAAACCAGTCTCGAGTGATTAGCACTCGCGTTTGCTGAATAACCTGTCAAATCCCTCTTCCATTGTTTAAAAGCCTTCAAATTGGAATTTCCCTGCTGCTTTTGCTAATTAATGTCTGTGCGTCGTATTTCGTGTTTGCAATCTAAGTCCGAAAATTTTACCTACGCGTCCGGCTGATGAAGCAGTTTTTTTCTAATCCACTTCTGAAGCTCGATTATCCACAAAAACCGGGGTACCAGAGCTGGCCCACTCCTGTTCATATATGAATTTTTATCACAAACAGGTGCCATAGGTGCCTTTGGTTACGTTTAATTAATTCAAAGTGTTATCCAAATTTGTCCGGCAAGCCCGAGGTGTTTTTCAACTGTGACATTCAACTGTGTACAACTTCATCCACTTTATTTGAATATTTGGCACAGAGCAACTTAATTTGAATATTGGGACGAATGTAATTTCTTGCTCATTTGTAACATGATTTCTCCAAAATACTTAATAAAGTAGACCAGAACGCAGCGTTTACGCAAATTTTGTCGGTGGTCCATCTGCGCCGATCAGCAAATGGATGCAAAACCTAAGTACATGCAAATATTGCAGGCCTGAAGGAGCTCAAAACACCAAGCAATTAATTTGAAATCAGCTTCATCCTAAGGAATTCGTAAAACTACCTGATCATAGATGTATTCCTTTCCAAGTACAGCAATTGGAGAAGAACTGCAAGGTCGGTTCCGGCTGTTTACATTTTTCTGAATGTTTTTTGAATAGAAGATGTTTAATTGTGCACCAGGGACTAACTGCTCGTAAAGATATCTGCCATAATTGTCCAGTGGAAATCCTTCAGCTTCGTGGATTATGACTTTCGATTGTCGGGATAAGATTTTTGATGGGTCGGCAAGCTGAATCTTTACCATCAGCTGAAAAAGACGGGATAAAACGGTAAACAGGATTTGCACTAAGTCCTGTATAGATAGAACTTAAAAAAACAAATTCTACTGCTCTTTAGTGTAGCATACCAGTGTTATCACAAATTCTTCTGGCATTTAATATTAAATTAGAAATTTGCGGTGAACAATCAAAAGCATGATCTTAGGGTAATTCACATAGTTGATCACTTGTTTCATACTCCGAACCACGTTAAAATAAACTAGATTAAAACTGTGTCACGAGCTGTTCATCTATATCTACTTCTTGAGGTCCACATTAGGACACGTACTTTACGCCAAAGAATCATCACCTAGAACTTACAATATTAGCTTTTATTGGGAACAGTAGTGGACTCTAAGGAACGATTTAGAAATGGCCGAGGATTTTGTTTAAAAATAATCGAACAGTTGGTACTTTTTTGACCTTTATATATATCTGCAACGCGCCCCAAAACTGAATGGGTTAATTGAAGGGAGGCGCGGACCCAGACTGGGGACGGTGTGATCGGGTGTCGATGATGACGCCGGTGCTTCTTTCACACTTAATCGTTGATGCCCGTCCTCGCAACTATCATCTCGCTCTCTCTCTCTCAAACCCTGCTAGAACATCCACACCCCCCCCCTGCAGTTGTACACAGCAGCGGACCCCCCATCGGTGATCTAACAGAAACTACTGAACGTCCCTCACTCCAGATAGGACTGTTGTACATGTAACAAACACGATTTTATATTGTACTCTTATTAAGCATTTACACAGTTATTGCAACTGGATAGTTTTTATGCGTCTCTGCAAATTTTTCTTATGTTATCTGCATGTGTTTTCGGCGTAGGACATAGCAAATCGGTTCAGTATTCCTGCGGACCGGAAACGACCGCAGGTGATTACTCATCAGTGTGTGTGTCAACTTCAACGTCGCCGACTGCTACACATCATTTCAACGTCAATATATGCCCGTGTAAGGGCAAATTCAAATGAAGCTAATAAATATACCTACCTAACGAGTAAAAGTGTGTTTTCAAAACAGGCATACAGAGCAGGATTTATTGACACCAGTAAATATTACGACAGCTCATCAACCTCAGCCCGTCGTTGCATAGCACAGATAAGGGATAAAAAGCCTGCAGCACTTTGAATTTGCTATGAAAAACCAATACGGACAGCAAGGCCATTGTTAAGTGCATAAAGACTACTCAACGGGATGGGTGGTTAAAAACGCACGCAAGTCCATATTATGTTTATGAATTCACGTGCGCTTGTGGATGCAAACAAACTGGGCGAGTGCAAGCCAGGCCATTTGAGCACCTGCCTTAATGATTTTTAAAGCAGAAAAATAAAATTCTCGTTTTTCTATCACGAAACACCTCCTAGATAACGGTCATTCCGTTGACCTGAAAAGCATCCTTTTACGCACTTGTTTGAGCAGGAACAAATCGGACATGATGCTTCTTGGAAGCAACCTATATACGGCAGGGGAAACCCGACCTATGCAAACAACTAGACCACGAATTCAACCCCAAACTTGCCCTGCCTCAAAATATGTGCACAAATCAAAAAGTCAATAAGTCCGACTATGTACGTGATCCAGGCTAAGGCACTTCCTTTTCTTGTAAAACACGAAGCCTCCAGTTAGAACATTTTTACTGCAGCGGAATGACTACTCACAACAGTTCGAACGTCGTTTCCGACGAGGATCACCGTGTGCTGCTTAGCATGGCGGGACAGACAAGGTGACTTGCGCGTGATTTAGTTTAAAGTGAAGGCGTACTTACGCAGCATCTACTGCACTCTCCCCTTCCCCAACATATATAGCGAAATGACTACTCAGTACATATTATACAGGCTTCATATTCAAATGCAGAACGGAACCACCTTCTCCCCAACCGTTAAGTCAAAGCCTGCTGCCCCTTTACCGAAGGCGCGAACATTTCGCCCGAAGCTGTTCGCTCGACCACGTCCCGCCTGATGGGTCAAACTCAATTTTCTGAATTTCCCGTTTGTTTCCTGGACGAACTGCTGTCTCCGATTTCTGTCTGTCTAACGTTTAACTATGAGTACTCTGCTATTCTCCGTTTAAACGTTACTATTCCAGCCTAAACAGACGACCGGATTATATGCCGATTTGCTTGCATATAAATCACCTTGGCATTAACCAGGCCGAAGTTTCGACTGGAGAGATTTATTTGGGAAATATATACAAGTGTGTAAACTGCTAACAGCCTCGACTGTTACAATGCGTTGTCTACATAAGAAATTAACCAGCTTGTGTGGTTCCTTCAGTTTTAACTGGATATATTCGCAAATGCTTAACTGTTCAACTTTTCTAAGTATCTTAGCAGGCGCAAGTCGAAAATCTCCTCTCGGTTTTTCACCTGCACTACAATATTATACGTAGGTAAATGCGAGCAATGGCTACACTGATTTTCGGGCACGTTCCACTTGAATGATCATCTTTCCATTAGCGATTTCAATTATTATTTCGTAAAATGCACACTGAAGGATTGCCGTATTTAGTTGAACTTAATCCGAAAATGATGGCGACAAATTACTTCATCAACATAGGCGAAAGAAAAATGGAATAGCGACAAGCAAACGTCAAGCACCCAAGCCGGCTATTGCCTAACTTTATCCAAAGAAAGAAAGGACGCACTTTTCTGACTACCATGGTTTTAACAACCCTTGTCACATGAAGATGGTAAATAAAGCAGCATGACTTCCGGCGTGCGAGCTCACTATTAAGGCGATTTATAGTTCCTTTCTAATTTATGCTTCCAGAATTTATGTTGGTTCAGTGAGAGACGTCCTTAATTTTGTAGTCCACTACCTAGCCTTAGCTGTAGGCTGAAGATGTTTTTCCAGCATGGGTCTAGAGCTTTGCTTACTTGAAAATAGAAATTTATAATGCAACCCTCTTGCGCTTTAAAAGAATTACCCAGGTAATTGTGAAGCAAATAATGAATATGTCATCAGCGCTTAGTGAAAGGTGATAATTTAACTTTAAACGTAGTTCGTAGAAATTAGAAACGGTTTAATGCTGATAGTATATTATATTGTTAACTATTCAGAAATGTAGAACTTTCTGACTTCCTGGCTTCATTTGAGACGATTTTTGTAAAGTAACTGAAAGTTTTTTGCGAAAATCTCTTAATGTTAGAACATCAGACCAATTTTACTAAAGATCGCTATGCACTTTACATTTGGTCCCTTCTGCGTTTTTAACTATAAATGCCCGAAGAATACGCTGTGAAGGATTACTTAACTAAACTTGCCTACCAGCATTTACTTTACAATACTCGTTCACCCGAGTTGGAGATTCTTCTATCGCATCCATTTTCTTTGACACCCATTCAATGGTGGATTACGGCTTTATATTTTCGACTTTACAGTTCAAGGAAATACACATGCATATTTGCGTATGACAGATAGTAAGGTGCCGGTTGCCAATGTACATGCTATTTTGATGAAGGTCTTTACTTACACTGTTCCCCTGCCTTGTTTCTTTGCTTTTAAAAGCAAAAGATATTATGTTTGTTGGCTATAACATCACTTGGGAATCTTTCAGATCATGTGGAATGGAAAAGACACCTGAAAATTGCATGGCTGCTTTTCCGGACCATAAAGAAAGAGGCTAAGATGGAAACATGAAGTTGGGCGAAAGCAAACTTACAAGTTGCAGTCGCGTCCTCTTATTCAGGATTAATTTAAAACGCAGCCTTTGGGCAAACGGCATTCCGAGAAGAAATGTATGATTAATTGTCAAAATATTGCCAAAATTCAAATTCCTCAACGGCAAAAGTTTCAAGTTCCGCCTGCCTGTCGTAATAAGTTTGTATTTTGCGTGATTTTGCTGGAGGATTTGAAGACTTAACTTCGTACCAAAAACAACTTTCACGCCAGGACATGTAGTGACAAGCCGTATCATTTCTTTGGGGCTGTTTAACCGCAAGCACATGCAAAAAGTGTTTATTTGGTGAAAGAAAGACAGAAATGTTGCTATCCTAGCAACAGAGACTTCTTTGGGTGTGAAAAAGCCAATCTAACAAGGCACAAAAGGAGGATAACGTTTATGAAAACAGAAAACATGATGGGAATTTCCGCCAACGAAAACCACAGACATCTTCCCAGTGTTTACTGGAAACGTGAAGAAGCAGATTTTACTAATTGTCACTGAAGACCACATAATCGATTTTGTAGATACTTGCGTCCGCAACTGTTTTAGTGTTCGTACGCGTCATGGAAAAATGGCAGGACAAAATGATAGGCTTTTATTGAAGTACGAGACCTTTAACCCTGTTGTGCGCAACCTACCCCAGAAAACGATTTAGTTATTGTCAATAGAAGCGAAGAGACGAGTCCCAGGAAGTAGTCTTGAAGAAGGAGACACGATCGCCCGTTTCTGCTTTTTTGTCTCTGATGATGGATTCGAATAGGAATCCGAAACGTCAGGCTATTAAAGCTCTTGTCCCGGCGATCGTGGCTCCTTCTTCAAGATTTAGTTATTTTCATTTTTTACGCAGCTTTAGACGTACGGTTTTAGCCGGAAAATATCAGTTAACGAACTGTCAAGCAGCACAGTCATCAAAAAAACAGACCAACGGCTGTGTCCGATTGGGGGCCAAAAAGGGTTTTGGAGTCTTTGCAGACTCCCTCTGGTGAGGGAAAATCAATGATGCAGAAGTACTTCCATCAGTACCAATGAGGGCTGGATTAGTTGTTTTCGGCTGTACCTTAAAAACAGGCCTTGGCTGTTTTTCATTTGGACACACACATTGTCATTGAGTTAGACGCCCTAGGGTTCATGTGGAAGTAACAGGTCGTTACCTCGAGTCAGTGTTTGGAGTCCACATTCATCGGAATAAGACTACTTTTGTGGTCCCAGAGACGTCCTTGATGTAGGCCAAAGCACAGGTTTTGCTATAGATGTTTCTTAAAGAAACTTCCAGGGTATCCACTGTACAGAAGGAGCTGCCACCAATGACTGTCCTTTTTCTGCTCCCTATCCCCTGTACTACATTTTGTGCCGGTTCGACGGAAAATCGCCCTTAGACGACTGCCTTTGTGGCCTGGCACATATCTGCTGTCACTGAAGAGGGCCCATTGCAGTATTTACTGCTTCTCTCTAGAAGTTATTCTGCAGGATGCCATCCTGTTTCCTTGATATTAATGGAATACATCGCAGAGACGACTGACTAGCCAAAAAGCCATCAGCTGCATGCATCTACATATTTGGAATCCTGCTCAGCCTTCTCTATGGCGGCACGGTGGAGAATAAGCAAGAGAGTGATTACACAAGGAGAACTTACCTAAGAGCCAGTATTCTAAAACACTCGAATCGGTTCTGCTTACCATTTCGCCAGTTTAAGAATCTTAACAAGTAAACTAGCAGCGACATAAGATGTGTTTGATGAATGATCCCAATCTCCAAAATAATTTTCAAAAAAACGCAATTATTCTGTTTCCCTTCTAACATAAAGGTGTGCATCCGAGTGTATGTCGGTTAGTAAAAAGTCAGAAAGCATGAGATCTGAGCATCATTTTTTTGTGATTGCGAAAGTAGATTTAAAGTAATTCAGGCAGTTCTTTTCCCGATTCTAGCTCTTACAGTGCCCAACCCATTTTTGTCTGAAACTTGAACTACTCTGAATTCACTTCTTAGCTTTTTGTCTTTAACCCATGCTTCATTTATTCGAAGGCCTGTGTTTTAGATGAACCGTCCTCTGTTGTCACCTAGCGAAATAAAGTTGCTAGCACTTGACGACTTTCATAAAGGTCTGTTAAGGAATATTTATGCACAGTAAAAAGGCATTTTAGAAATCGCATTCAAATGCCAAACGCACATGGCGTACTTGGCGTTTTGGCAAAGGCGTCCAGCTGCTTTCCAAGCAAGCATGCCAAACAGTCTGGTAGGTCGGAGCGTACTTTCAGTTTGTTATATTCAGTAACGTATGTACGGACTATAAGCCGAAAGTACAACAATTGTCGGCATATATGTACACGTGTCAGTGCTCGTTACCAAAAGGTTTGATTGCAAATTCACCGAGTGATTAAGTCACACTTAACCAAACAAACGCTAATAAACACTTGCTGGATATTTTTGACTGAGAAAGTTTTTAATTATA